>JAFIRS010004961.1:0-69500 GCA_018342105.1 Gonioctena quinquepunctata
TGTCCATTGATATTTTATGGAAGTATGCATGGATTTTCAGGTGAATATCATTCAACGTTCTGCGTGGTATTTGCCAGGAAAGTAGTTGTTTTCACCTGAGATCTACCTTTCTCTGGTTCAATTTTATATTGAATCCTTTATGTGAAGAAACCGTTTAAATTCGATTTTCTATTCATTCCACTTCACATGGCACTTATCTCTCACTATATGCTAGACGGGCTTGCCACTCCTACTGAGAAGGAATCTTTTATTTAGAAACCTATCGAGGTGGGAGATTTTCGGAGTGTTTCTTTCTGTCACTAGGTACCGCCAGTTAAAGTTTATCTTTTCCGGCGTACCTATAGGTGTTACAAGATCGATGATGGTTTGTTTACGTTGTGTCTCACTTCAGCCAGAGTTCTTTGGACTTTTGGCTGGTTGACTACTCCGTACTGATGAGGGCCAAGAAGCCTGAAACCGGTATGCGGATTGTTAGGTGAACACGACTTAAATTAAACATAATCGAGCTTATCAGAAAGAAACATTTGCATTCAATGTCCATTGATATTTTATGGAAGTATGCATGGATTTTCAGGTGAATATCATTCAACGTTCTGCGTGGTATTTGCCAGGAAAGTAGTTGTTTTTCACCTGAGATCTACCTTTCTCTGGTTCAATTTTATATTGAATCCTTTATGTGAAGAAAACCGTTTAAATTCGATTTTTCTATAAATAATTACTGTTACCAATCAGAGTTCTCAAATTTCATGATGATTTCACCATGCTGTGCAACATTTCTTCTCTCGTGATGAAAATGGCGCAATCCGAAGAAATGTATTGAATTTCTCTGAATCAAAACCTCCAGCGATACGCAACATAATTAAATAATTCCAATACGTCCATGCGTACCTCCTCAGGCATTGTTGATCGTATCGCTCGGTAAACAAGCATGTTTTGTATCGGTCAGTGGGTGAATTGATTTGGGTGTACGCGTTTACGTTATTGAATTGAATCATATCCAAATTAGTATCATCGACTGATACATTTTGATATGTGTTCATAAGTGTTCATATCCTAGGTTGGTATGAGAATGTGCCGATTGGAATCAATGAAATTTCCAAATGGACTAAATGCTAGCACAACGTATTGGTATAGATGTAAAACGTGTCAAAATAACAAATCACTCAAATCGAGCGGCAGCAGTTAGCGAATTAAGTAAAAGCGGAATTGAAGAACAAGCTCTAATAAAAATAACAGGACACAGCAATTCATCATCGATAAAACCATACTTACAAGTTGACAAAAAGTATCATTCGAGCATTATTCAATCAATCCGTTTGGAAAAAGAAAAACTTCAACATCTACTACAGAAACGATTAGCTGTGGCACCCGCAGCGACATCACTGTTCCTAGTATGAATTTCAATAACTGCGTTTTTAATAATTGTACATTCAAATGAACATGTGTTCATTTTCAATGTTTCATAAATAAAGTTTGCATAGATATGTTTCTAAATTTCTTATTCATTAAATTGTCCTGCCGAATTACACTGATGTTTGTATTGATATCAGGTAAATCTGTGTTGTTCAAATCTTAAACTGTTTCCTTTAGCAATTTGACTTGAAAAACTGTCAACCTAAAAACGCTTCACCTTCGGTGTCGCGTTTTTAATAGTTGACAGTTTTTCTCGTCTAATTGCTAGGCAGTTCCTCATTAAACAACCCAAATTTACTTGATAAATAGAATACAAACCTCTCGTGCAATTATGAGTGAAGAAACGTATTAGAAACTGTACAAAAACCTATTCCTATTGATAGATTCATTATTCACAATCGGAAATATTCTTCGTGCTAGATAGAACTGGTAGTTGTGGCGGGTGTCAACATTTGATATCGAGCCTAGTTAAGTCTTTTACCAAAGCTCAAGAAAGCCAACTGATGTCATTCAAATGCGCAAACCATCAGCTCTCGGCTATCCTTTTTCAGGTACCACCCTCCTTTCGCGGAGTTTCTCAGTTATGTGTTGATGGTTGCTTCGTAGTCAATATCTTATACCTACTGCAATGCCTTCTATTAATTTCCTCAGGTTCAAGACCATGCCTCCTCTTGTAAGGTGGTCATTCACTTCTTCCAACTTCTTTTCTGATGCTACTAAGCAATCCTGATTATCCTTCTGTATTATGCTTAGTGTTATGTTATGGTTATTTTGTTTAACAAATTTTCCTGTATTTTATTTTCCATCTATAATGGAATTATATACAAAGGAACTCAAATAATCAGCCCTAAGGCCTTATGGGAATAAATAAGACGGTTGCCAGGGCTAATGAAGTAATGTTTTGGCCATTGATGCAGAAATAAATTCAATATTCAGTATCAAACTGCTTAACATGTGCTACTTTCAGTAGAAAAAATCAGAGATAAACTTCGATGAATAGGGAAGTTTCAAGTAAACCATGGAAAATTCTTGCCGTAGATTTACTTTATTTTCGAGCAAAATATTATATTTTGTTGGTCGATGTTTATTCCAAATTTCCAGAAATTATTCTGTTGCATGATTTGTCGAGTTCTGGAGTTATTACTGAGTTGAAGGAAATATTTTCGCGACTTGGCAAACCAGGATACAGTCAATATAATGGATTCATAGAAAGACATGTTCAAATCGTAAAGAATTTGTTGAAAAACTCATTTTAGATAAAAAGATTTATATTTAACTTTGCTTGGATATCGCAATACACCATTGTCAGCTAATGAACTATCTCCTGCTCAACTACTTTATGATGCCGACTAAAAGGGCAATTACCACATTCGAAAGGTCTTCTTTTTTCTCCATAGAGGAATTATACCAGGAATCATACCAGGGTGTTGAAAATTAAACAAAATCAACAAAAATCTATTATGACAAACATGCAAAGACTTAGAAGATCTGAAAGGAATGATAAGGTTATGGTTTTGAATGACAATGAATCTTGGGAACCTGGAGTGGTGTTGAAAGTGGATGAAAAGAGACCCAGATCTTATCAAATCAAATTGTGTAAATCTAATCGAGTGGAATTAACGAATAGAAAATTTTTGCGAAAAATTGGTGTCTGTTAAAGTTGCAAACATGATATTATAATTTTGATCATATGCCAGAGAGCTGTTGAAGAAAGGGTGAGCCTGGAAAACAAAGAAGTAAGTGAGGAAATCATGTGACAAAGAACTGAAAATGAAGTTGTTGGTGAATTTAAAAAACTGAGTTGTTGAGTTGAAAGGCTTATGTGATGATTCGAAAATACAGGAAAATTATAGCTTGCAAAGGACTGATGACAATTATTGTCCCAGGACGGAATTTGGTAGACCAATAGTCAATCCAGCTTACCTGAATGATTTTGTGTGACAAGTCATGTTGTATTTTCACATGATTGCTTCGATTTTGATCAATTTGTTTCAATATGTATATATATTTTTCTTAGAGGGAAGATGTTATGTTATGGTTGTTTTGTGTAACACTTATAGTAAAAACAAAATATATTATTGATTTGGTGTATGTAAAGTACTGTCAATTCAATTTTTGATGTCATAACCAATATAAGCATTTCATTATTCAGTTTATATTAATATAACATGGTTTTCAGTTTATATGAATATAAGACTTAGGTCTTGTTACTAACTCAATACATCTTGAGAACATCGGTGTTAATTCAAACGCAACAGTGCCCTCGTAGAGGTACGGAATTTATAATTCAATATAAGAATCAAATTAAATATATGTGCCCTAATGGTAGGTGAATCGATCCCAGGACCGTACTACACCCTACCTCCATATTCATCGTATATATTCAATGAATATCAATCATGTCAATCGAATATACAATATATGGTATCGATTTTTGAGACGACAACAAACAACCCAGTGGTCAACACTATAATAAGAATGTTACGAAACAAAAGAATGAAAAATGTATGCCTTTGCAACTTGCCATTTCATTGATACATTCTTAAAAATATTAGATATATAAAAATGAAATGTGTTTGCTAGTTTATTTCTGTTATTTTGAAATTTGAGTTATTGAACAAAATCCTAACAATTCAGTTCAACACTTGTTGACTTGAGAGTACATGCGTCTAGTATTCATGAAAGAAATCTAACTGATAATATAAATAATTACTGTTACCTATCACAGTTATCAAATTTCATGATGATTTCACCATGCTGTGCAACATTTCTTCTCTCGTGATGAAAATGGCGCAATACGAAGAAATGTATTGAATTTCTCTGAATCAAAACCTCCAACGATACGCAACTTAATTGAATGATTCCAATACCTCCATGCGTACCTCCTCAGGCATTGTTGATCGTATCGCTCGGTAAACAAGCATGTTTTGTATCGGTCAGTGGGTGAATTGATTTGGGTGTACGCGTTTACGTTATCGAATTGAATCATATCCAGATTAATATCATGAACTGATACATTTTGATATGTGTTCATAAGTGTTCACATCCTAGGAATACTGTGATGATCATCTCACATGACGCAGATGATGATAAATGGGTAGATTTCAATAGAAATACTACCTATTGAGGACGTCACCACAGCAAGACTTCCAAAAAATGTTGATATATCTTTGCCGATCATGGTCCCCAGAGGCAAAAATACCGTCATTTCGAAAATGTATCTATATATATTTATATATATATATATAAACGTAAGAATTTTTTTCGACCAGTTGGTAGAGCGAGGATTGTATTTGACAGGCTTTGCAGTCACTTGATGCAAGAAAATGTTTTTTTTTTCTGTTCAATCTTTCGAGATTTATTATCTCTTCTTCAGGAACTCTGAATTAACAATGACATTGATTATTACTATGACAGAAATAAAATTGTTCGTACTTACGAAATGTGAGGTTATAAAAAAGCTAAACAATACAGTATAAAATCGAGGAAATTCTTCATTCCTGTACGGATTATTGTGAAAAACATTGAACTAGGACTATCACATACATTCAGATAAAAACTTGTTATGAAAATGAATGTAAAGGATGTTCTACTCAGCAGATCATTCTCTCTCTTTCTCTCTCTCTCTCTCAATATATTACTGGTTTTTACTTCCTTACTGGTCGTTTTCAATATCACACCCCTATGCCCCTTATTCCGACAAATCCGTTGTCAACCGGCCTGGGTACCGGCGTAGAGAAGAAAGGGACTGATTTATACACAAGTTTTTTTTTCTTCACAAATTTTGATTTATTTTTGCACTGCACGTTTTCAACGGCGGACATTCATTCTGTACATTTATTTGACTCCGAGCCTCAAGGACACCACATGTCTTCCTCCGTAGCTCAAAGTCGAATATCAGCAGATCATTAAAAACATAAACTATCATGTGACATTGACTATTGACATCTTACAGTAACTAACGTGAGAAAAATTCGAAGTCGTCTCCACGTAAATGTTTTATTATGAAAAAGAACATGTTTTGGATCTCTATAGGTCCATCATCAGTCTAACTGTGAGATATATTCAATGTAAAATATGTATAATGAGGTGTTATATAACTTCCATGTGGGGAGGAGAAAGTTCAACCTTGGATGGTATGAACTGAAAGGGGAGAAGTTGCCCCTCATTGAAGTTGTGAACCATAATAAACTGTGAAATAGATTATGTAGATGCATATTTTGGCTTTCACAATCACATTAGCCAATTTGTGCATCTACATAATCTATTTGCAAAGTTTATTATGGTTTACAACTTTAGTAGGGAGTAACTTCTCGCCTTTCAGTTCATAGCATCTAAGGTAACACCTCATTATACATATTTCACATTGAATATATCTTACAGTTAGACTAAAGATGGACCTATAAAGGTCCGAAACATGTTTCTTTTTCATAATAAAACATTTAGGTGGAGTCGATTTTTCTCACGTTAAAAATCAGCCACTCCACTTTGAGAAACCATGGACATAATTCTTCGTTTATCTTACAGTAATGCCAATTGTTTTGGGAGGCGCTGGATCTATCGCACATACCTCATAAAAGCAGTAGATACCACATTCAGATATTGAAATGGAACACTATAGGGCGCCGCCGTTAGACTCCCATATCAGAGTTGGTCTCTCTTTAATTTTGGCACATCATTCATTTTCATCTATATTCAACATTCAATCTCCATTTTGCTTTTTGCTACTCATCAATGTATGAGCCTGAATACATTGTGAATATCTAGCAGTTTAGTGCTTCTAAATAATAAAATCGCACATCAATTAAAAATGGAAAACCTGCCCTGAACTCTGAAAGGCAATCAAGTTTTGACACCGTTTTATATCAAATCGTAAGAACATCTCTTATCTCGCTTGGGGAGGAATAACAAACAATTACATTAAAAACCTCGAAGTTACCCAAAAATGGCTGATAAAAATAATGTTTGGAAAAGATTACAGGTTCCCAACAGAACAACTTTTCAAAGAATCGAAACTGCTCACAATCCATCAGTTATACTTTTTGAACCTTGCATGTTACCATCATAAACACAAATATGAGCTTCCCCAAATTGACTACATTGACTATAAAAATACCAAAGGTTGGAACGACAAAAAACCAAAGATTTCTCTTTTACCTAAACCCTATAATTTACAGGAAAATCCCAAATGAAATAAAAAACATCAATAGTTCTGGCATTTTCAAAAAAAAAATTAAAATATGGCTCTTGAGTTTTTTAGCTCCCAACCATGTTCTTCAAATATTTCAGAGAGAATCATAAATCGAACCCTATATAACACAAAAAAAAATATATATTCTATAAACCAAGTCATGTATTCCATATGAGACATAAAGTTACGAACTAATTTCAATTTATCGCAGCTCTGCACCAAAATAGTTCTTATACAAAGATGAAAACCAAAACAATAAATGGCAGAAACATTTCATTTATTTATTTACTTATTTTATTTTATTCAAACTGTAATAAACATACTGAATGTATTTGTCAATGAATTTAAAATTACCTACTGTTTCATAATTTAACATTATCCTATTATATTATATATATTTAAGTAGTATACCCATGCACAAGGTTTTACCTTTTATGGGTTTTCTACTCTATTTATTTGCTATAATTTGAATGTATGGCACGATTCAATGTTTTATTGTATTTTGAGCAAATACAATTATTATTATTATTGAATTATTCCTTTTATAGAAAGGTACAGACAACTAAAAATCAGGGGCACCATCCTGAAGTGGAGTCTCATGTCAGCCATGGCAAATGGGCTATTTTGTGATCATTGGAAGAGTGGCCATGTCATATCTACTTTTTTATGAGGTCTGTGGTCAATCTTCAGTTGTTGGGAGTTGATGTGTTATGAGTTTGGTGGTTGTTGGTTGTGGTTTTGTGTAGTTAATATGTACAAATAATGTTGAGTCCTTCCATGTCTTGTTCAGAGTTTACTGAAAGTGGTTGTTTGAATATGTTGGTCATTTCAAGGAATATTCTTTTGTGCGAGTTTGTTTCATTGTCAAATATTTTAACGTTTTTATATGAAAAAATTGTGATCGTTATCCCAAACATGTTTAACCAAAGTACATGTTTGTTTATTATTCCTTGCATCACTTTTATGTGAGGTGATTCTGTCTTTGAGGCATTTGCTGGTTTTTCCTATTTTTTTTTGTCACAATCTGCACAGGAAATGGAATAGACCACGTTCGACAGATGTAAATGGTCTTTGTCTCTGAAATTGAAGAACAAATTGTTGGCTGTTTTATAATTCCTGAAGGCGAATTTAATATTGTAATATTCATGACTTTTCTCTTAGTTTCTATGATAGATTACCTAGGTAAGGTAATGAATAGTAGAAAGTGGGTTTGTTCATGGGTACTTGATTATTGGTGGTGTTTGTATGCGTTAAAGCTGAATGTGTTGAGGATCTGTGGAATACCTGATAGGTTATTCAATAGTTTGGAAGGGTAACCACTGTTGTTGAATGATTTCGGTAGTTTTTTCAGGTTTTGTTCAGTTGTATGAGTGGTCTTGATCTCTATTTTTCATGGCTAATACCAAGTTGATCTTTTGTTGTTTTTGGTGGAATGATTCATAATGGCGAAATCTGCCTAAAGAGCCATGTTTTGTGGTGGTGGTGATTAACTTATTATCATCTCTTCTTATTAATTTTGTATCTAGAAAGGGTGCGCTGAAGTTGGAGTCTCCTTCTTCTATGGTGAAAAATATAAATTGGTTGTAGTTATCAAAAACTTTCAATATTTCATCTTTCCTATTGTATGGTATGCTAAGCATTATGTCAACTACATATATTTTTAGGAAAGATAGTTTTTTATGCCATTTTCTACTGGATCATCCATGACATATTGTGCCAAAATGAGATATACTGGACTGCCCATTGGCATGCCAAGAATTATAGAGCAGCCAACACTTTTTTCTCCAATTTAAAAGACAAAGACTAACTATTACATCTGTCGAACGTGCTCTATTCCATTCCCTGTGCCGATTGTGACACAAAATACATCAGCAAATCAGCAGATGCCTCGAAGACAGAATCACCTCACATGAAAGTGATGCAAGGAATAATAAACAAACATGTGCCTTGATTGAACACGTTTGGGAAAACGCCCACAATTTTTCATATGAAAACGTTAAAATATAAGACAAAGAAACAAACCCCCACAAAATAATATTCCTAGAAATGACCAACATATTCAAACAACCACTGTCAGTGAACACTTAAAAAGACATAGAAGGACTCAACGTTATTTACACATATTTACTACACAACCACAACCAACACCACCAAACTCATAACACACTAACTCCCAACAACTGACGATGGCCTCCCAAAACAATTGGCATCACTGTAAGATGTCAAGAGTCAATGTCACTGAACAACATCAGTATGAAGAGTGACAGATTGTTCATGTTATCAATGATCTGCTGACTAGAACATCCTTTTTATAACAAGTTTTTTTCTGAATGAATGTGATAGTCCTAATTCAATGTTTTTTACAATAATCCGTACAAGAATGGAGAATTTCCTCGATTTATAACTGTATTGTTTAGCTTTCATATAACCTCACATTTCGTAAGTACGAACAATTTTATTTTTTTCATAGTACTAATCAATGTCATTGTTAATTCTTTTAGCAAGTGACTGCAAAACCTGCCAAGCAATCCAATATATATATATATATATATATATATATATATATATATATATATATATATTATATATATATATATATATATATATATATGTGTATGTAAATATATTATATACATATGTGTGTATGATATGAGATTGTTTACAAAGAGGAGGCCAGATTTGTCATCCGAATGAAACGAGATTTGGCATAAAAATATTTCTTCAATGTATCAAATAAGTTCGAAAATGGGCCGAATCGGTCCACTAGTTTCAAAATGGCGGCTGTTGGAAGATTGAAACGAATTCTCAATATTTCATTTTCATACCAATATCGGAAAACTATAGATAGAGATTGGTCCCACAACAACTTTTATCCGATTTTTTTTCTCTAAGATGTACACACAAACCAAAAATCGCTGTTAATGACCATTCGTGAGAATTAATAATTTTTGTTTACCCTGTATGATCCTTTCATTTGAGGTTCATTCGCTCGTTTTTTCTTCCGCCGACAAACATAACATCATTTTAATATTGCTCGATTTCAAAGTTGAACTATATAAATAAATATTTGTTATTATTTTTCGAGGTTATATTAAGATTTCAGAATCAATAGATGAATTCTGGAATCTACCTTGACGACTGGCGATGCCATCATTTTTTATTTTGTTATTTTTTGTTATGTTTGCAACATTATATGGTGATTCAAACCAATAAGTCAGTGGTGGAATCCCCAAAGTTGGTGGTAGTGCCTACTCTACAGAAGTCTACATGTAAGTTGCATTTCTCAAAAAAAGGTATTGATTTTGGACACTTTTTGGTTGATACCATATTCTTGATGATTTTCCGTATGTTGTGGTAGTTCACGTTGTATGCACATTAATATATGGAAATTAACGAAATTTGTAGACGAACTGGTAGTAAGATTTATCATCAGAATGAATTGAATACTCAGCAGAAAAATAATTTATATTAATATAATGGTTGAGTTGAAAGATACGACAAATCGGTCAGGTAGTTTCAAAATGTAGGGTGTTGAAAGATTGAAAAAATATCCCAATTTTTCATTATCCCATCAATATTGGCAAACTAAAGTTCGCCTCTGATCAATTTAGGTCACATTTCGGGCATTTGCTCTCCAATATGTAAAACATGAACTTGTTCCGATATTCATTCACTGGACCATCACTGAGGACGTTTGCTGATGTTCATCCAAGATATGTTGAAGATGAGCCCAAATAGCTCGTATAATGTGTGATACATTTGTAGTAACCATGCAATAGGATTTTGTAGACTTCTGCAGGTAGCCAACAACAGTAAGTTGTGATATTTGCATCCAAGATACTCAGAACTGGAAACACTGTATAATTGCGTGACTAACGTAGACCCAGAGAAGTGTAATTTTGGATGTTTCTCGCGCGATATTATTGAGCTAATTTCGAGTTTCAACAACGTCAACGACGATTGTTATTTTTTTCGTTAATTATCCTACGTGTTTTTAGCTGGCAGGGAAGTGATACAATATTTGTGTCGCCTTTATTCAGTGACGGAGATTGTGATGAAAATACGAAATTACGAAATGATTATTTAGATTGCGGCAACATGTCATCAATTGTTATTCCCATATTAGTGGTTTTTGATTGATGAATGATATTATTTCGACTAAGCCCTTCATTCCGAAACATCGCCCCACAGGAAGTGAGAATTATGACTATTTTTGTCCAAGAAATAAGTTTTTGAGCAAGCTAATTTTTAGTATCCAAGTAGATGGTGATTATAATTATATTATATTCAGAAAAAACTACTATCATTGAGAAATAAAGGAGCTACAAGCCCAGCCCATTCAAATTCCTCAATTTGTAGAACTACCCATGTGATCATTAGACAAGAACACTTTACCCAACAGGTTGATGATTCTCAGGATAATTTCTGTTCCCTGCATTGAAAACAAAAATTACTTCAACAAGTTTATTTCTTTTAATATTCCTGCTGCTTATAATTTGTTGAAATTAATATAGAGCGATTCTAATAAGCAATTCCTACATGTCTCAAAAATATAGTAGGGATACCATATTGAACTATTATTGTTTCCTTTAGAATCTGGATTTATAAGTCGTTTATTCAATAATTTAATTTTCATTTGGAAGAGTTTAATAAATTCGTATTCTTTTTTCCAGTTTTGATAGAGAGCAGATCAGGACATGCTTTAGTCTTCAAACCAATTCCTTTTTATGCTGATCATCCGTTCTTGTATGTTATTCAATGTGATGGAACTATTTTATTTATTGGGTATTATAAATCTTAAGTAATTTCATTGACTTTTTTCAATACCGTAGAATATGGAAATCAGTTGTTCAAGAAAATATATTTATAATTTGTTACATTCAAGAGTGAAAATAAATTATAAGCAATTGTTTCATGCACATTTTATTTTTCTGAGTTTATGAAAACGTGAACATGAAATTAACCAGTGTGGGGAACTGGTTAAAAAAATGTATGATAGATGAAATTGTTCTCAAGAAATGTGCCCCCGAACTAACACCTGTTCTTTGCAAGTTGTTCAACCACTCTTACAATTTGGGAGTATTTCCGTCCAATTGGAAAATTGCAAGAGTACAGCCAGTCCCTAAAAAAGGCAAAAAGACCCTACCTAGCAACTACAGACCTATCGCACTGCTATCTATTATTCCAAAGGTCATGGAAAAAGCCATCAACATCGAGCTCATGAAATATCTGGAAGACTCAGGAATTATCAATGATAGGCAATATGGCTTCCGCCATCAGAGATCAACTGGTGACCTGCTCGCATACGTCTCACAAATATGGCAGCTATCTATTGAAAAGTATGGAGAAACTTTAGCTGTGGCATTAGATATCTCCAAGGCGTTCGATCGAGTTTGGCACCAGGGACTCCTCGCCAAACTTCCATCTTATGGCTTGCCCCCTCAGCTGTGTTCTCTGCTTGCTAGTTTTCTCTCAAACAGGTCTCTCCATGTAGTGGTCGATGGAGTTTCATCTGACACTCTACTCATAAATGCTGGTGTTCCGCAAGGATCCATTCTAGCACCAACACTATTTTTACTTCACATCAACGACCTGTTGAAAGCAACTTCGTGTCCCGTACACAGCTTTGCCGATGATAGTACCCTCCATACCGCTTTCTCTTCCAGGGCCCCTATATCAGCCCGTGAAACCAGAAATGAACGAGGAAGAAATGTTAACAATATAAATATGGACTTAGCAACAATTCTCGAATGGGGATCCAATAACTTGGTAGAATTCAATGCAAACAAAACACAAGCATGTCTTTTCTCTAGAAAAGCCGATCTCACTGTGCCTTACATAACTTTGTCAGGAGTAACCATACCACTGAAGGCATCAATATGGATGACTATCAGCAATAACCTTTCCTAGGAAAATCACGTGAGGTCCATTGCCAAAAGTGCATCCCAAAAACTTGGTTTTTTGTTTCGTGCCAAGAGCTATTTCACCTCCAGTCAGCTGCTTATGATCTATAAGGCACAGATCCGACCTGTCCTGGAATACTGTTCCCATATTTGGAGTGCGGCACCTAAACATATCCTGAAGCTATTGGATTATGTCCAAAAAAGGGCAATTCGTCTCGTCGGTGATGCCTCGCTTACAAACTCGCTCACTTGTCTGGAACACCGTAGAAAAGTTGGCGATTTGTCTCTATTTTATAGATATTTTCATGGGCGATGCTCTTCTGAAATATCAACAATCGTTCCTCCTTTGGCAGTCTCTTCGAGATTAACCCATCAAGTTCAGTCTTCACACCCCTTCGTGGTCACTTTGGAGACCTGCAGATTATCACTTTCCAAAGACTCATTCATCCAACGAACTGCGAGGCTTTGGAACTCATTGCCTAGGGAGGTGTTCCCCGAGGCATACAACCTCCAGAAATTCAAGAAGAACACCAACTCCTACCTTCTTTCCCTTGGTTCCCACGATGTTCTCTGAACATTACAGGATATCCCTTTTCGTGGGAACCAGAACATATAAAAAAAAAAAGTAATAGTTATAGAAAAGAAGTAACTCTGAAAGTTCACAAGCATTGGTAGGAGTAATTTATATTCCCATATGCATCTACTTCCAAACAAAAAATATAATGAAAAAAAAAACTTTAAAAAAGGGACCAAAGTTTATCTAACCGAAACACGCTGATCTAGTAGTTGCAACACTTAGAGTAGCTCTATAGGCCAATCAATAGAGATTTTCTGCTCTATTGATTCTGTGACAAAAATACTACCAGGAAACCGACGGTGCCATCATACGAAAGACGATCCGTAGTTATATCCTGTTATGTTTCCTACTCCCAACTGTCATTGCGAATGTGTTATAAACGATTAAAAGCATTTTTTTTATCGTTTGTGACTCAACTTGAAAACTAATGAAGTAGTTTATTTATTAGTAACGGAGAAAAATTCATAGCTCCGCCACTTTTCAAGTTCTAGTACACACTTTCCACGATATATTAGTGATTAATATGTACTTTATGTGTGGAAAACTCAGGTGGTCTCTGATCATTAGTTTTGGCATAATTGCAATCTGAATTTTCTAATGCACTTTATTGCAGCAGACCTGGAAGCGCCATATGTGGTCCGATTTCAATTTTCTAGGAAGATTTCAAGAGTAGAAGTATAGTATTATAAAATGTATATTCTCATTTTGCGTTAAAATGCTGCAAAACAGGAGAAAAATATTTGCAAACATGATCGAAAATGAACGAGTGCGTGAAAGCGTCTGAGGAGTGGGGATAAAGCAGCAGACGCGGGAAAGCGTATGTATAGTAATACAAGCACGCTGCGCCCTTTATGAATGTACTGCTCTAACCCGACTCCCGAGCCGCTTTCATGCAGTCGCCGGTTTTCGGTCATGTTTGCAAGTATTTCTGACCTATTTCGCAGCATATCAACGCAAAATGAGAATAGTCATTTTGTAGTACTATACTTTAACTCTCAAAATCTTTGAAAAAAATTGAAATCGGACCACCTATGAGGCTTCCAGGTCTGCTGCAATGAAGTGTATCAACAAAATCGAATTGCAATTATGCCAAAACTAATAATTCACACATAAAGTACATATCAATCACTGCTATGTCGTGGAGAGTCTGCTTCAAAACTTGAAAAATGGTGGTGTTATGAATTTTAACAAAAACGCAGATTTATTCCGGTTTTTCCGGTTTTCCTCCGTTACTAATAATCCGATTGAGTTGTGCTAGGGCTCATTTCCTTTGCATTTTGATTCTCTCCAATTCGTGAGAGTATCGATATTGTTTTATTAGTTTTCAAGTTAAAACTATTAGAAATAATGCCTCTAAATGTTCATAACAAATTTAGCAATGATAGTTGGGAGAAGAAAACATAACAGGATATAACTACGGACCATATTTCGTATTATTGCACAGTCGGTTTCCTGGTATATTCTGTCACGAAAATCTCCATTGATTGATCTCATATAGATACGAGTAGTTTTCAAGTTGAAAGTACAATAAACTTTTCATCACAAAAGAAATAATTCTATCAGAGACTATGTTTTTTAGTTCCCTTTTTGTCGTTTTATTCTTATTTTATTTTATTTTATTCATAGAATCAAATGAATTGCAACAGTTTGCTGGTATTGAATTCCCTTGTTTAAAGAATAACATAAAAGTGGTAAACCATTCTCGAATTATTCTAACTCACTTCGTTCAAATGAGGACATAAAAATAGAATTATAATTTATCCTGAGTCTGGATATATCACAGGTTGGTTCACTCTGAAGAAACATCCCCTTTTTATTCAATGACATAGTACAACGCTTTGAAACAGATAGAATGTTAAAAAAGGAAACATTCTGAGAATTGAAATATCCACGATAAAAATGAAGTTATTCTTGGACAACAACAACTCACCCCTTCCCCCTCATAATGTATTTCAATATATCAGAATGAATCCCCTTTAAGAAGAAGGTATATCTGCTATGAATACTCGGTTCTCATAAAATAGTTCTTAACCTTCTCTAGTTGCTTCAGTAGAAAAGGGAAGAGATATATCGGTATGAATGACTTTGGAAAGGTAAAATCTTTCTTTCGTACTTTGGGAATGAAACATACTAGTTGGTATCCTTATCCAATTGCTTGGTATATGATCTAGCGCTAGGCTAAAAGCGCTCAATTTGATAATGAATGGTGGAAATTCTTGATGTCCTCTATTTAGAAGGACTGAAAAAATTCCATCAACTCCTGGGGACTTAGTTGGAAAGAGCTGTTAGCCCGACTTGAGGTGATTGTTTCACATGAGCTCCTGAAACTTTTTCGCTTGGACTTCCCTTTTTCTTCATTATAGTTTGTCAAACTTTTAGTATAGACCTACCAGCTCCTTACCCCTCAGCAAATCTCGAACTTCCGAGTGTAATGTCAAAAACTCCTTGCCTAGCCCTAGTAACCCTAGTTTAGCATAATAAAGTTGGCCATAAGGATGAATTATAATAGTTGCTCACCTCCTTGATTGATTCCGTGCTGCTTCAGATTCGAGCAGAAGTGATATATTGCTCCTGTTGCAGTTTTAGCCCGGCATCCATGAGGCTCCTATTGAAACAGTCCTCTCTCACAACCATATACCAATTTGCACGTGTTGCATAAACTAGACTTCAAAACCTGACGTCCTACTACCGTGCAAAGGTACTTAGACTATGAGCGTCATACTGTAATCAGTCCCCATGCTGACGTCACTTCATCCGTGATACTCCGTGTAAAGCATATATGTATTACGTACCAATATTGATAATCAAGACAGCAAATGTGAAGCCAAGCTCTCGAAAATGTTTATTTCCATTATTAAGAAAACTACAAAGATGAAAAACCAATAGTTATACATATTCAAGTACTAAACATTATGCTATTCACAACATTGTAGAGTTTGGTTTCAATGATGTTGAACATAATTATCTAACAAGTGATACAATAGAAGAATGTAAATCAAAGATAAAACGAAGTTCAAAGTTAATAAAAAAACATAATAAAATTTATTTGAATATAAAGATTTATTCCATGTGGTATGACTTGTGAAACTAACAGGTTAGGAATAATTCCCGCAATTTTATTTAAGCCAAAACCAGTGGGCTTAGGAGTATATATGGTAATGAAGTGTGAAAAGGTTGAGTAGGATAGTGTTAGTGTAATTTTTGTTTGAGACCATTCTTGAATTATTACTGAGGCTGGTACTCCTGTAGTTAGATGATGTATTATATAGAATGTTATTGAGTAACGTTTTTGGATATGAGTTTTCAAAAAAAAGTTCAAAGAGAATATTTAAATTTTGTCAATGGAATTCAGAATATGATATTTTTAGTACTCTCAATTTCATTTGTTTTACCAAGTTCACTTTCATAGACTGTTTTTGATATGAGTGGTAATGTCTCTGGCTGAGCTACATGGTTTCCTATAACAATCTACCACTAGCTTGTTATCTATTTTCGTGTAAGCTTGGTATCAAGAAATGGTACGGACTCATCGTTGTTTCGATTGTGAACTGGATGTGAGAATTGTAGCTATTGAAGGGCTTAGAAAATCTCATCCACATCATCATTCAGTAATGCTATTATGATATCATCAACATATGAAGTTAAGATTGAAAGCTAAAACTGGGGTACCAAAAAATTGTTTATAAATTTTGTTATTGAAAGAAAAATATGTATTATCAAAAAGAAAAATCAACAAATCCAAAAATGTCTCTTTGTTAATGCAACAATAATTACAGATACGATCCCAATTTTTTTGTATTGCTCTAATATAAGCTAAAAAGGGAGACATCTAGACTTGCTAGAACATAATTGTCTGGAAGTGTTGAATCTTTAGTTTAAATTTCTGTCAAGATTAGACTATCCTGTAAGTAGGAGATCCTATAGGAGCCACTATAGGTCTGACTGAAAGGGTGGGTTCATGAATTTTAGGCGAAGAATATAATTTTGGAGAAATACAATTATAACAGGTGAGTTTCTTTTCCATAACTTCATCAATTTGGTTCAAACAGGACTTTATTTATTAATTTATTGCCTTTCGTTTCCCAAGAAAACAATTGTATCAATAAAAAATTGGAAAATACAGATATTAACCACTCATCTATACCGGGTGACACAGGATATCGGGCCACCCCTGTAACTTCTGCATTCGTGAACGGATTTCTCTGGAATTTGGTACAGTTATATAAGCAATCATTTCGGATTTGATCACATTACAATCCAATATGGCGGACTTTCGGTTTTTCTGGAGATGCCAGTAACTTTGTTTTTTCAAATGAAACACCCTGTATACTTTTACATATTCAAGTTCAATAGGTCAAAACAAGTCCAAACCTTATGTCAAATGTAATTTTTTTTAAACAATTGAAATTAAAATTGTTTTTTTATTCAACCTCGTGGATGAATGAGATTTGGTCGCAGCTATTCACAATGAGTCGCAAATAACTGAAAAACTTTTTTTTTCTCAAAAATCAATTCAGTCACTTCACATTTTGATAAAAAAATAATTTTTTCAAATGAAACCCCTATGGGCCACCTACCTGTCTCTCTAGAACATTCATTAATGAAAAAAATAACATATCATTTTTGTATTTCGGTGTAGTAACAAATT
This sequence comes from Gonioctena quinquepunctata, assembly GCA_018342105.1. NCBI lineage: Eukaryota > Metazoa > Arthropoda > Insecta > Coleoptera > Chrysomelidae > Gonioctena > Gonioctena quinquepunctata. The sequence continues at coordinate 17,733 of JAFIRS010004961.1, forward strand.
GTATGAATTCAAAAATCTACAACTAGTTCATGAGTTTTCTGGCAGTTCGAATAATTTTTCAACTTAGTAAGCTGTGGAAAACAACATTTCTGAATCTTGTCAACTAATTGTGTAAGTTATACTTATAAGCACGATAATGGTGTTTTTTTTGAATTCTAGCGTTTTCTCGACTGACATTGCATTGGTACTCCAATTCCCGCGTCGAAGCGGTTGGATCAAAATCAACGTAAGCACAACATTCACTCCTCACTTACGATCATCTTCCCCATTGTTGGATTCTTTTGAGAATCTTTCCCTCCACATTTTTGAAAAAGGCTCTTTGTGTGGGTATCGTTCAGCGTATAACTGACAAGCGGCGACAATGTTTTCAAGACATTCTCCGTAAATTAATAACATATCAACCTGTTCATTCTTGTGAACCTATAATTTTGATTTACATTTCTACTAAACTAATCCCGGAAGTTAACTAATTTTCGAGAGTTGAAATGAAAGATGACAGCGAAACACAATTAGTTGACAAGATTCAGAAATGTTGTTTTCCACAGCTCACTAAGTTGAAAAATTATTCGAACTGCAAGGAAACTCATGAACTAGTTGTAGATTTTTGAATGTATACAATTTTTTACTGCACCGAAATACAAAAATGATATGTCATTTTTTTCCTTAATGAATATTCTAGAGAGACAGGTAGGTGGCCCATAGGGGTTTCATTTGAAAAAAAAATAATTTTTGATCAAAATGTGATGTGACTGAATTAATTCATCAATGAGTTACACAAAAAATAATTTTTCATAAAATAATATGTTTCTCTATTATGTGCGACTCATTATGAATATCCTTGACCAAATCTCATTTATCCACGAGGTGAAATAAAAAAACCATTTTCATTTCAATTGTTTCAAAAAAGTTACATTTGACATAAGGTTTGGACTTTTTTGACCTGTTGAATTAATATGTAAAATATACAGGGTTTCCATTTGAAAGACAAAGTTGCTGCATTTGCAGAAAAACCGAAATCCGCCATATTGGATTGTAATGTGGTCAAATCCGAAATGGTCAACTTACCGATTTCAGAGAAATCCGTTCACGAATGCAGAATACAGGGGTGGCCCCATATCCTGTGTCACCCGGATATGTGGTCTCCTTCTCATGGAAGTATCCCCGTATCTTCTGACATTATTAACGTGAAATTGTGAAATTCGCAGGATCTGTTATTGCCGTATTTCCGCATTATGTTTCCCTGTTTCACTTATCTGTGGGACATTATATATTTCCAATTGACGGCTAATAACCCTTTCATTTAAATAAAAATGAATCTTTCAATTCAGATGTCTTCTCTAGTTGTCCATTAACAAAAGTTCTTGCATTGTTAATGATCAGGGATACTCATAACTATTGGTGTATCCTATCGTTAGTGCGTGTTGGAACAGTGGAGTTGTGGTTTGGATAGTTCATGTGTTTTTATGCGAATGTTGATCCTTTTTTTTTGTTTGGCCAATGTATTTTTCAGTTGAAGATTACGCCCTCCTTCGATTCAGAATATTGTCTTGCATATGTCTGTCTATTGTGAAGTGTTTAGTTAGTTTTTACAAATTTGTCTTTTTTCTGCATGTGTTCCTTATTCGATCCTGTAAAAATATGTTTTAATGTTTCTACAACCTAATTTAGATAAATTGAAACTTACTTCGAATGGGTAAGTTACTTTTTCAAGGCGGGTTCCAAACATTTGGATTTTTCCCGAATGTATGATAGCATTTAATAATAATTTTTTAGTCAAATCGAATATTACTTTACAAATTTACATTCAGATGGTGGCAATACTGCAGCATCCAAACATCAATTTTCAAATAATGTTATTGTTCATAAATTTTTATTCAAATACGTAACGAGTCATCAAAGGAATAAAGTATTTTTTAATGCCTCAAGTAACCTTTATCTTCGTTATTGGAAGATGTACTTCAGTCCGTTGGTATAGAATATGATTTCGGTTTCTTATAGTCGAGTCAGTCAAAGTTTTCACTTCAAAACCTACTGAAATATAATTACAATTATAAAAAATCGAAAAAATTTCAGCTGAGAGACTCAAGTATTCATACAGTGGTCATATTGAGTGATGTATACTGCACGCCAGGAACAAAACAACTGATATTTCTGAAAAACAATATCAGGAGGCGAGATAGGCTGGATTCGCACCCAATCAAAATAATAAATTCACTAGCTCCACACTTTTTTCTTGAAAAAATACAGTTCTGAGAAGTCCGAATATATGTCTCATGTTGAATTCTACTTCATGACTAACTGCAATTGAACACTGGGTGACATGCTTGCAAAACAGTTATTGTTTAAAGACTATGTTCTCATTCCTACTGTTACGCCGCTGGACATATACAGGGGGTTATAATTGAAACCCTCTGTAACGCCACTGGTCTATTATGGAAAATATTTCCTATAACTAACCTACGACGCTGAGGACGCCTCAAATATAAAATTTCTATACTCGATTAGTCCTTTTTTTGTAAAGTTGCTCGCAAAGTCACAACTTTGATGGGCAGATAGCATCAGTTATTTGAGAAATAACTAAACCGAAGTTATTGAACATGAGCGGCTACGTTCAACATCTTCTTTCTAACTACCCGGAGAAACATGGGTGTTTATTTAAGAAGTACTACCGTTCAGAAGGATTCGGAAAGTCTTCATAAAATCATAAAATAAAAATGCACTCATAAAATGTTAAGAATGTACATATATATATTTAGTAAACGTTGATACAATCATTTCATTCGTTCTATATACGAATAATAAGAAACAATATTCATACAACGAAAAGAGTGTAGCTTAGTGGTAGTCAATTTCACAGTTGGCTACAAAATCGAAATAATTTTACTAAAAACAATCTTGGAATCAATTGTCACAAAAGGCCAGAAATAATTCTCTTTTGATCCTGGTTAACTCGAAACTATGGAGATACTTTTACAGACACATGCACATAAGAAAAAAGGTTGGGTTTGCCATAAACATAAATACAGAAAAACTTACATATCTCACCCTTTTTTACACTTATTCACTGGAGTAGGTTTTTACACGACAATTAGTTTTGGTTTTATTATTATTTCGATTAATTCCGCGTCAATTGGTTATTTTATTTTATTCGCCCGGTATATTAGTATAGCGCGATATGGCTATGGTTTTTCTAAGAGATCATGAACTATCGAATTGAGGACTCCCGTTGTCTTATCTCTGTTCTGGAAGCGTTGACAAAAATAAGCAATTTTTGGAAAAAACTACTGTTCACTAGTACGTCCACTTGGAGGTTCAATACTTGATTTTAAACTTTCATCATTATTGTACGATACTGTGATTCGATGGACTTCTGAACCTCACTTTTGAGAGGTACATATTACCGTGTAACAACTACGATATGACTGGTTTTGCTACTGTTTTAACACTGAGATGATTCTTTTTGCGTCCGCTGCCTTTTATAAGATCTTCGCCGCGGTATTCAGTAGGTGTGGTCTATATAATGAGATAAAAGTTTGTTTTGTTTGCATTTAATTGGCTTTTCTTGTCAATATGAATTATAGTCGTAAAAATAATGGCTTCGTTTTTCTTATGCACTCATGAATAAATCGCGGGTTGTTATCTATGATGTTATCGAGTTAATTTTATTTGTCGGTCATAAACTGGCGAATTGATGGTGGTTTTCTGTGGTACAATTACATTGAATCCGTTTTTATGATCGCGCTGTGATGTAAACAAGTGGCAATCAATAATCTTGTTTACCATCCTAGATGAGTTATTTATGAATCCGGTGTACAAGGGTTGTTTCTTGATTATTATTTTCAAGTGCATTTAATTGTCTTCCAAGGATGAAATATGTTTTTACGAGCATATGCTTATCAGTTCTTTCAGTCAAGCATGTGAAACCTATTTGAACATTGTTTTGTAGGAGAGAAAGTTTTTCTGTAATTACAGGGCGTAACACTACTATGAGGACTTATTCTTTCAAAGAATGTTCTGGTTTCAACAAAATAGTCGTTAAGTGCTAGTGCATTATTCACTTCATTTATTGCGAAAAAGGGAGGCTTACTTTTCCAGTACACTTTCATTAACCATTACACCGGCACACAAAAAAAAAGTTGTCTGTGCACCGGGCGCCACCTATCTACGGGCATGTTTTTCGACCCGCTGAACACGAATTTCAAGTCAGTTTAGGCCGTCCGGGCTTCAATTTCGAGTAAATTGCAAAAAACCCCAAAAATAGCGAAAATTCGATATTTTTACAAGATAAAAAATTCTGATTCTGCAATAAATTTGGCCCATAGTCCCCTCAAACATTCATAAAACTGCAAAAAACCGATGAAATAGCAGAAAATTGCTGCTGAAAAAATGGTTTTTTTTTTTAACACAATTAAATAAATTTCTTGTATTTTTTATTTCTAAAATACAAGATTAAGATCCAATAATGTACATAAATTGAATTTTTAACGGTTTTTCGAGAGTATTGTACTGTTTCATTCTCAAATGATCTACGATGCGGATACCCCTTTTTCCACCTTTTCCTTTATTTAGTAAAAATTTGTCATCGTGTTGGAATTTCAACTTCTTCGAAGTGCAGACTTCATTTCATTGCATGATCGCTTGTACTTGCAACCAGGGCACCTCCTCGGGGTGACGGTGGGCAACAGAACCATCTGGCAGAGTCCCTGGGTTAACGGCTGTGTGCCGTCATGGCGGTAAAAGTGATGGGTACTTTACGATGCGGATTCGGAAACCCAGTATCGGCGTCTGGTCAGGGTGAGAAAGCAGGCCCGCAGGCGTCGTCATCCAGCGACTGCAGCTCTTCAGTAGTGGAAAACTTGGCTACTGGAGTATACTATTACAAGAAGCAATTCCCATCTATGCAATAAGAGTCCTGATCAATTTTGTTACGTTTGTGGGGAGTTTCAGCCGGTAAAAAACCGCAGAACGTTTTCAGATAGATTAAAACAAAATCCCAATTTTCTTCGATTTTTGTAATTTTTGATGATTTTTTACAATTTTTTTAGATTTTAAACGGTTTATGATTGAAGTACGATCGAAATTAGTATTCAACAAATCAAAATACATGAAAATTATGCTTGCATTAGATCTCAAAATTTTTTTTCTTGCCAAAACATCGAATTTTCGCTATTTTTTGGGGTTTTTTGCAATTTACTCGAAATTGAAGCCCGGACGGCCTAAACTGACTTTAAATTCGTGTTCAGCGGGTCGAAAAACATGTCCGTAGATAGGTGGCGCCCGGTGCACAGACAACTTTTTTTTTTTTGTGTGCCGGTGTTATTGTTCACAATATTAGTAGTTCCGAAGATACAGAGGGAAAATATGTTTTGACACATATTTTCAGGAATATATTCAGAACCAGAAATGAAAATAAAAAAGTTTTTAGATACTCATAACAAGTCCTCAAATGCTCAAACGATACCCCATACGAACGACTACAAAGAAAAGTATTGTGTACCAAACATTACCCCTCCAAAATGTTTGAAATTATGATTTTTGTGACTAATTATGGAAATGTTGCGGGGGTGATGAGCTTTATTATCTTATCAAATTTGAACTTTCTACGTTGGCAAACAAACGGAAAAATAGACACGCGAATGACTTTAAAAGGGTTCTGTTTTTCAATTTTGTTGTTGGTGATCCTGAAAATGGAATTGCCAGATACTTCTGGTTTCTCATCTATAACTATATAAAAAATAAATGGAATATACTTTTAAAGGTATTTGAATTATGATTATATTTTCAGTAAGAATACGTCCGAGGACTGGCCATGTATTTCGCTACAATCACTCCTTCTATGCAGACCACCCATTCTTATTCTTCATTAAATGTAGTGATATCATGATCTTTGGTGGATGGTATAAACAAAATTGATATAAATTAAAATTCCTCATCATTCTTAAGGTGACTGAACATTGAGTTCGTTAGTTAAAGGTGAGTGGATAGTGATAATTTGACTTAATACCATAATCATATATTCCACCTCAACGTATCATACCACTAAATTAGCAAACTTCAATCACGTATGTCATCATATGTCACGGTAGAAACAACATATTATGATAAAAAATCATTTTCATCGAACTGAGCCACGAATATTGAATAGTTTTTTTGCCAGAATTCGGGGAAATTTCCGACACAAAAAAAGTACTAATGTGGCTGAAATACATAGTTGGTGTGAAACTTCCTAATGGGTAAATTTTTTCTACTTCCACCATTTTCCTACTTTTGCAAAGCTCCCTTCACTTGCCTTTTTCTTCGACTTAGAGCAATACTGCTTGATTTCCGTCGTAGCTTCTCATTTCAAGCTGGATGCTTGCCTGCCATCTTATTAGCCATATTGAATTTTTCAGAAAAGTACCTACCAATAAGAAGCCGGCTGGGAGTGTGAAGATGCAATAACAAATGTGGAATTGAATGATACAAACTAGAGAAATATAATTGTCTGATACACTATAGATCAAAAACTGTCTCAGATTTATTATTTTCAACTACTTACACGTAGTGATTTCTCCATTATATGCGATAGTAAACTACAAATGTTGTAAGCCGTTTGGTACCCAGTGATCCTAAGTTACATTTTCATCGGGCTTATCTGTAGGGATATTTCGAAAAATCGGTAGGAAATGATTAGAATAATTGAATGGCAACACTGCAAAAATAATGTAGTAGATGACATTCAATACGGAGGTGGTAGAAATTTATGTATATGATTTTATCGTCGTTGATATCGACAAGTAACATAATTTGAAGGGAATTTTGTAATATATTTAATTTCATTTGAATAGAATATCAATAGGACATCTAACGTATTTGAAGCATATATTCCATTCTATCACGATAGCTATATTGTCCAGAAATTTAATAATTCAATTCAACTTCGCAGCATTCCATTTCCATTCCAACCGTCTATTTCATCTAACATCAGACCATGTGGAGCCTGAGTATTGATTAACTTATACAAAGAAGTACTGAATGTGTATATTATAATATGCCACATATACACAACAACAAAAAAATAATTTAATTGAACAAGAAAATATAACATTAACAATAAAAATGCAGTATATTTGTTTCCTTCGATTCTATGTAGATTAGGAATTGAAAACCATCTGCATTCAAACCCTCAGCGCTATTTTCATGATTTACATAAGTGAAGAAACCAGCCGTTAAAGAATTTGCATGATTTGCTTTCCTCTTTCAGTAAAATATGATGAAATCAGTAAACATTTCATAAATCATAAAAATTATTAAATAATCATGTAAATACAGTTAGTTTCCTTCAATATAATATACCGGATGTCCACGGAAGGTGGCCCCTATAACTTTTTTGTTTTCGGAGATAATGGAATGAAATTTGAAGAATCTGTTTAATGCATAAAACTGCATTTTTTGACAAGTAACTCAACTTCATGCAAATTCCGGATTCACCAGGAGTGACATAAACTCTCGATTTTTAAATGGGACACCTGGTATATTTTCTGTTTTTTTGTCTCCATATGACATATCATTCGTAACTGTTTGTAACTGTTTTTTTAATTTCTTTTCGAAATGAATTTTTGTTCTAGAGGGCTATGGATACGTTCAAATAACTAATTTCAGTCCTAAAATGTTTGTAAAAATACAACTTTACTGTTTTCAAAATTTTTTTGAAATTGTTATTACTATTCTTTTTCAAATGGCAACATGGTGGCTCTTCGGGTTAGAAAAAATAGCATTTTATTACGATTAATTTGATACCGCACTCTATTAGGTTGTAAGAAAACTTTCGATAAAAAACTGAAAATATATACGAACTTTCGTTAAATGAAGAATCTTATTGAGATTAAAATAAGATTTGAAATTATCCAGTTGCCTGTGACCAACACAACTGAAACAAAATCATTAAATTGTTGCGGTAAAATTTGACGTGTCGACATATTATTTTAATCTCTTCTACAAAGTCAATTAGGTAGTTATTATATACCTCATTGTTTGAAAATCATGGAAAATAACAATATTTATACAAGAACTGAAAAGTTGATATGTTATTAGTTTTTGGAGAGTGTAGGCAAAATTCAACCGATGCTGCACGTCTCTACGCACAGAGATATCCTGATCGGCGTCACCCGACCCGGCACTATTTTCCAAAACTGGTTAAAAAATGCGAAATGAGCCTGATAATGATGGAAACGATTCGTTTGTTGAGAGTGAAGAAAAAGAAATAGATGTTCTGGCATACGTTCAAGTAAATATTAATATGTCACTCAGGGAGATCGCAAGCAAATGTGACATTTCGAAGTCTTCTGCAGCTAACATTTTAGAGAAACATAAATATCATTCATTTGAATATCAACTACAACAGCATCTGTACCAAAACGATAATGCAAGGAGACTTGAGTATTGCAATTGGTTCTTTGGAAAATATTTGGAGGATGACACATTTCCATATAAAATTCTGTATACTGACGAAAGCCGTTTCAGTAATTTGGGACATTTCAGCAGAAATAATAAGCGATATTGGTCCGATGCAAATTAACACTTGACGGGGGAAGGAAATTTCCAAGAACGGTTTGGTTTCAATTGTTGGGTTGGGATTTTAGGGGACAGAATTTTAGGCCTTATAATTTTTGACGGTGTCCTGACAGGGGCTAGATATCTAAGTTTCCTCACGCAGAAAATTTAGCATTTCTTGGAGGACGAAGTTCCATCAATAAATAGAGTTGGATTATTTTATCAACAAGATGGTGCTCCACCACACAACCTGAGGGCAGTTACGGAATATCTGCATGAAACATACAACGAAAACTGGATTGGAAATATGGGTCCAGTTAGGTGGCCGGCGAAGTAAAATAGGGTTGTTTTCAATGTATACCTTTATTTATTCCTTTTCAAAAAACTTTTCAGGTCACCCGACCTTGCGCCTACAAATTTTTTCAATGGGGATCTATTGAAATCAAGGTTTATGATGTACCTCCTGCCACACGATGTGAATAAGAGGACAAAGTAAGGGCAGCTTTCATAGAATTACACTAAGACAGTTGAGAAACGTTGTAAGAGCAACAATAAGAAAAGTTCGATTTTGGCAGCAACAAGATGGAGGTCACTTTGAACATCTGGAACCCTAAAGATATGTAAATAGGTGGTTTCAATATAATTATTTCATTTTCAACAGGTGCTTCATTTTAGAAAAGTTCTAACGTTATGGTATTTTCAGTTTTTTATCGAACGTTTTTTTACAACCTGATAGAGTGCGGGATCAAATTAATCGTAATAAAATGCTCTCTTTTTCTAACCCGACGAGCCACCATGTTGCCATTTGAAAAAAAAGGTATACATTTTTCAAAATCAAACGTCACATAGCTGAAACATTTTTAACGAAAACAGTGAAGTTGTATTTTTACAAACATTTCAGGTCTGAAATGAGTTATTCGAACATATCCGTAACCCTCTAGAATAAAAATTTAATTCGAAAAAATATAAAAAAATTGTTACAAACAGTAACAAATGATACATGGTTGTATTCTGAATGTCATATGGAGACAAAAAAACTGAAAATATACCAGGTGTCCCATTTGAGAATCGACAGTTTATGTCACTTCCGGTGAATCCGGAATTTGCATGAAGTTGAGTTACTTGTAGAAAAATGCAGTTTTATGTATTAAATAGGTCCTCCAAATTCTATTCCATTATCTTTGGAAAGTTATAGGGGCAAGCCACCTTCCGTGGTATTAAATAATTATTTGAATTTTTTTTTTCAATATACCACGTTTATAAAACGGAATATTTATCCTAGCATCACACCTATTTATATCCCCATACAGATTCCCAACCCCATAGAGATTGTCCTGAAAATTTGTGATTGTTAATTTTTAATAGCTATGAAAACAGTTGTGAGATTTGAAACGAAAAACTTGGGGCGCATGCAATATATGATAGTGAATTGGTAGGGAATAGCTTCTGTTGAGAAAACTCACACCACACTTCATATCATTTGTAGTGCAATAAAATTGTTAGTGACTTAGGGGAACTATTCCTGTTTCAATTAATAATTGCATGCGCACCATGTTTTTCGTTTTAAATCCACAACTATTTTCATACCTATTAAAAATTCACAATCACACATTTTTAGGACAATCTATATGGGGTTAGGAATCTGTATGGGGATATAAATTGTATGGGCTGGGAGAAATTATTTTATACTTTTTAGTCCGTTTTATAAACGTGGTATATGAAATGAATATTCAAATATTTATTCAATACTTTCTAGTCCGTTTAATAAACATGATATTTAAAAAAATATATGAAATTATTTTATAATATTTAGTTTGTTTTATAAAAGTGGTATATCGAAAAAAAATGTTAATAATTATTTTAACCTTTTTGGTCCGTTTTATAAACGTGAAATATCTAAATACTAATTCATTTCATTCAACTCTGTGTCGCTCACTGTCTTTATTGAATTTTTCCTTCTGGGTATTCGGATTTTCTGGGAGTGTTCTTCCGTTCTATTTTTAGGTTTTTCATATGATCGTTTCTCTTGCCTATTTTCTGGAGCTTCAAATTGTTCTACATCTTTTTCTTCTTGATTTCCATCGGTTACTGGATTTTTCTCGTTGTTTTTGGTTTGTTTATCACCCATGTTTAGATTTCCATCTGTTTTTTGGGATTTTTCAGTTTTCTGATATTTCTAGACCTCCAATTTCCATGTTTTCTTCTTTCTTTTTGGTTTTTTGTGTGTCTTCATTTATTATATTGGATATTTCATTCTTAGCCGGTATATCTTCAATTTCAATTTTTTGTTGCAGAATTTTTTTGTATTTTGGCAAGTGTGCCGAACAATAATTTTTCCCCGAAATGTGCGGAGTGCTCAGACTTGATTCGTGGCGGTGTTACTATACGGTGTTTTGTTCATGTCTGTTCACAGTTTAACAAGGTCCGTTTCTGAACTTGATGTGAATGCTCAACTCTGAATTCTTCAGTAATGGTCCAAATCAATAACGCTGATACATTAAAATAATATTTCATTGAAACATTCGTTGTTTGGGCAGGTTGCCTGCCCTTTTTATATTTTCGTAGTGTAATTCGGTAATGATCAACTCAACTATCACTTTTTTAGGATAATCAACTTAACCTCCCATTTTTTTCCCCACAACACTGACTCAATCTGTTAAAAATATCATAACTTTTTGATCTCTTAAAGTTTTTCATTCACTTGTATGGTTCAGGAGTAATTTGAAAAAAAAAAGGCAAATCTTTATCAAATACTGCATAAGAGAATGGGATTATTCTGAAAAAAAAGTTATATTGCAAATATAGTTTTCATTAGAATAAATATTGAAAGCGATCCTTCAGATCCAGTGATCGGCATGATTGTCGTCCAAATAGTGCAACGTGCAACTAAGATGAAGTGTGCTGGAATGACATCATGCCACCAAATTTGATATCTATCTGTCACTATTTCCATAATTCCTACCCAAACGTTCACAGAAAACTGATTTTGGAAATACTTTAACATTATAGCGTTTGAGTTCTCTTCAGTCCACAGATGATCATTATGAAAATTATTTTTGCAACATGGAACGAACATAGCTGATCAGTAAATAACACTTTATATGAAAACCTTGGATTCTTTATTAACTTATTTCGTATCCAAGTGATAAAGCTACCCCAGTTGGAACATTCATCAGCAAAAGACCTTCCACAACCTGTATGTGATCGCGATGGAGTTTGGGAGATTTCTACTTTGACATTACAATAACTGGGTTATGCTCAACCGAGCCGCAATTTTTAGGGTAACTGTTCCGAGATTGCCCAGCTTCCTCGATCTGAATGGTCCTTGGTGTTCTGGGTCTTCCGTTCATAAATAGAAGAATACATCTCGTGAAAATATTTCTTGATACATTCGTCTGGTGGCACGAGTGTAACCATGAGCAATTCCATAAATGAAGGGCATGTATGCCATTTCGGGGTTTGTGTATTCGACCATTTAATAACGGAAGAAAATTGAATGAATTTGCTACCTACTCCATTGAACAACTACAATGTGGCACCTCATAAATGAGTTTTACTAACTGTCACATTGATATTATTTGAATTAATGCATTAATATCGAGGCTACTTTATAAATAAATATTCGATCTATATACACTTACTTCATCGAATTCAAGAAACTCGTAAACTTGAAAAAATATGTTATCGGTATTTCAGAAACATGGTTGAACCCTACATCTGATTTAGGCGAGTTTCAAATGAATGGTTATTTTTTCGTGCATTTTACTAGGAAACAAAGAGGGGGAGGTGTGGGTGTTCTCCTCAATTTGAATCTTAAGAACAATATTTTACTGAGTGATGTCAACTCCATTATGGAAAACTTGTGGATTGATATGAAGCATGCGTAAAAAATACATATTTGGTTGATTCACTGGCCTCCTTCTTCGAAGTTATCAGAGTCCCTTTCTGCCTTCACACAGTCATTGTACCCTTTGGAAATAACATAGTAGGCGTGGGAGACTTCAACATAGATGGACTTGATAAGCTTACCAGCATCAATGTGCAATTCGATGAAATTTTGAAAACATATGAATTAGAGCAAATTATTACTGAACCAACATGAGTCACATAGAGTTCTTCTACTTTGTTAGATTATGTCATTATTCATGAGAAATCGAACTGTACTCTTATGGTGTAGTTACCCACAATTTTTCTGATCATTCTTTGGTTTATTGTAATCTCACTGAAATAGGAGACCAAGTCCCAAAACGATCACGTACATACCAGTATTTTGAAGATTTCAATCAAGAACATTTCACTTGGAAAACATCCCATGATACATTATGTTTGTTATGGATGACATCAACGATAAGATTGACTTTTTCAATATTAACATCAGTAACACTTTCGACATGCATGTTCCCTATATTACTCAAACATTCGGTAAGCCCTATTGTTCCTGGATTACAGAAAACATGAAACTGATAATGAAACTCAGAGACGAAGCACATGTGGACTGGAATTATTATAAGAATCTTAGAAACTTTATAAAACCTTTAATGAATAGAAGAAAAGCTTACCTAGAATTTACAACAGCCAACACGAAACGCAATAAAGACCTATGGAACAAATCGAAAAGATTTGATATTTGGGGATAATACCACAAGAGCTCAGATTTAGCCGGATATTTTTTGCGGTTTTTTTTTCGAATACTTACTTTCATTGGCAATTTAACGAGAGCTGTTCTGACAAAATCACGAGAGCGTAGCTCGAGTGAAAGTAAGTATGAGAAAACAGTCGTAAAAAATATCCTGCTAGAGCTGAGCTCGCGTGGTATTTGGTAAGACAATTCCATGAATAGAAAACTCAATTCAATTAAACTTTATTTAACAAACTGAAAAAACAATAAGTAGAAGAATAATGTTTAGAAAGAACAATTGTTAAAAATACAATTATTATATACAATTGGTCCAGTAGATATTTGCTCCTTTACTGATGCAGATTTTGTTGTTGACATTGACATGGATGTTGTTGACACTGTGGCTAATTCATTATCCGAAACTTTATCTCGGAGATTTGTTACAAGATGCGAATGATGCTCATTATCAAGTTGTAAATAAGGCTTTATAGACTTGGAAGAGGAATGTCCAGTTATTTTAATCAATTCTTGTTCATTATTACCTGCTTTAGCTAAAGATGACACGGCACTTGAGCGATGAGAATGATTAGATATTTTTTCATTCTTTGTATCCAGTCCAATTTTTTCAGCTGAAATTTTCGTCCACTCAAGAATTTCGTTGACTCCTATAGGAACATTTTTGTACCAACCTTTTGATGAAGTATTTTTCCAAAACGGATTGGGAGTTATAAATAATCAGTTGTAATATGGTTCGATCTAGTGATAATATTTTATAAAACAATGTTACTGGGCATATGCTAGGGTTTTCTATGTTTTTTTATTAGCTATATACTATCGCAGCACTTGTTTGAGCCACCTTGACATGTTTTGGAAAAAACTGTATTATATTCAATGCGGCCAGTTGAATCACCATTATTTGATTTTTCTTCTTTGAAATAGTGTACTTTACAATTTGCAGCTTCACCTCCTCGCCAAGCTAATTCATATGCAGCGATATGAATTTTTTTTTAAAAGACCCATGGGACTATTGTCATCCCATATTAATGCCATTTCAACAATTTCACTTTTAGTTAATGCTATTGAACAATTTTACGTTTTTCTGAATACCTTGTAAGTTCTTTCGCTCAGAATTACGTGCATCACGGGATTCCTTAAATGCCGAATCAGTGAAAGGGTTGAAAGTAACATTGAATTTTTCGGAATACATGCTTTGCAACATTTTCGCTGTTGTATTCCTCATTGTTTTCACCACGTATTCTTTATAATCTTCCCCATTCTGTTTCTTCATATTGAAGCCCCAGTCCATCAATATTCCTGCCACATTTCCCACTGACTGTTCGGTTTCCAAATTGAAGTTTCGTTGTTTACAAAATTCGCCAAATTGATTCCAAATGAAGAAATGACTTTTTTTTGTATTTTCTGGAGTTGATTTTTCAATCTCCCTTATTATTTCTGCCTCGTAAATATTTCCAAATCTCGACATACTCACTGGAATATTATTTGCTGTTTGATTCTGTTTTTGACATTCACAATTGTCAAACTGATGAGATGCGCAACGCTTGATAAACGAACAATAAATGCTAGCGTTGCTACGGTAACCTAATTTATCCGATTTTTGTATCCACTTGCATTTCTGTTCCTTCCTATTTAGCCGATAGTAAACTACGATTTTTGAACTCACAAATGGGAATTATTATACGTGAGTGGAATTGTTATGATCATTCTAGGCCTATATCTATTTCTGATCACCTGTCCAACGTTAAGGATACTAATCAACATTTCGTAGGATCGATGGAGTTTGCTCAAGATATTGATGAAACCGTCAAAGAATACTATGAAGAAAATATCAAAGGAACTGTAACATATATTTTTGAACTCTCCTTGATCACGGAAAGCGATCTAATGACTTACATTTCCCAAATCTAAAACAAAGTTTATGGTATAGATGATCTGAATATTTTTCTCATTCATACATGCTGTCCATTTTTGTTACCAATTATTTTACATTTCATCAATTTTTGTCTTGAACATAAGGTTTTCCATAGTGGAAATAATCACTCATAATACTTATGCCAGAAATAAAACAACCAATAGGATTTGATGATCTCAGACCTATAAGTATTCTGCCGTTAATATAAAAAATATTGGAAAAAGCCGTTGAGGTTCAACTTAAAGAACATCTTCAGAATAATGATATTTCACCACTCATGCAATCAGGGTATCGAGAAAATTAGCTGCACGACTGCGCTCCTTGATGTGATAGATGATATCGTCAGAGCTATAGAGAGGGATGAATTAACTGTACTTTCTATGATCGATTTCAGTAAGGCATTTGGTACCATTAACCATGAACTTCTTTTTTCTATCTTACATTTTGTTGGATTGGGTTATGATACTATAGTATTTTCTAGAAATTACCTATTAAAAAGAACTCATAGAGTAGTCTCAACAAAACTAGATCGTTTTCTCGTCCAATAACCTCGGGTGTTTCTTAAGGATCTATACTTGGGCCAATACTTCATATTGTGTAAACTGCTCAGTTGACAGATAATCTGAACCGCATGAAATATCATAAGTACGCCGATGATACGCAGCTGTAATTTTCTTTCAAACTCGAAAACCTGACTCCTAGCATCGATGTAATTAACAGGGAAAGGAATTGTTGACTTGTCAGAAATACATGCTCTGAAAACCAACAACAGAAACTTTTCTGTTATGGTGTTTGGAAGGCCGAATACCAAATCCAAAGTTGGGGCAATAAATATAAACATTGGTGATGCTCTACCTATCATGAGCAACATGAAAAACTTGGGAGTGAATTAAAATTTTGAAAATATATATCGAGTCTAAAACAAATATAATTTGAAAAACTCAAAATTCCTTATCAGCATAGACACACTCTGAATACTAAAACTGAACTGTTATTATGTGACTCTTTGATTCTATCAAATTTCAATCATTGCGATACTGTTCACCACAATTTTCTGAATTCCACCGAACAGCAAAGAGTCCAGAAGGTACGGAATGCCTGTATGAGGTTGAAAACTGCTAATTGGTTGAATATGTACAATAGACGCATGCTTCATGTTCCAGTCTTATTTCATAAAAGTATAAAGGTAAGAACACTACCGTACCTTCATTGAAAAATCAAATATCGAACTGATATTCATGAATGAGAATGTCAACAAAAAATCCATACATATTACTAAACATAACACCACAATTCAAGAGGCCATTCACATATAATGTAGCGCATGTTCATTATGATATCCCAAACAATTTTGAAAGCTGGAGCATTGTATCTTTCAAACACAATTTGAAAAAACTGCTACTTTCTAATTAATAAAAATTGCAGGTAGCTGATGAAATCACTAACCTTGATTTCATTAGCTTGTTAACAAGGTACTGAATGATGGTGTACAATTCCATTGTAACAATTATCTGTTTTCAATGCATAGATATTAGATCATTTTCAAAAATTAGTTCAGCAACAGTTTAGGTTATATATGAAGATTTTGGTATTGTATAATTAGGATTGTATTACATATAATACATAATATATAAAGGTTTTTTATATAACATAGTTCGAAATGTAGTATTCACTAAAATGAGTATAGTAACGGGTGCAAGAGGAAGAATGGATGGTCAATCCAATCTTGTTACCTTTTGGCAGATAGTGATAACTATCATTGTTGTCAATTGCTAAGACAGTCAATGAATCAATTTATCATTATTATATTTGTATAAGATAACGATAACCTATTACCACAATCATCCGTTTTATTCTTGAGAAATGGGGTAATTTTGTGAATAAAAACTGCCCGGGGGCTTCGCAGCATACGCTTCTATACGAGCAGAATATTTAGCCTCTGTAAAATATGTATAAATTAAAATCCATATACTTTTTCAGTGACAGTGTACTATACTTCGCTTCAGCGACCACCGAAAGCAGTTTTCCACGCTGATCATGCTTTCGTTTACTTCATCATGAAAAATGGAATCATTCTGTTCAACGGCCGACATTCAGGTTGATCTAATAAGTCTGATAAAAGACAGGAATGGAATGGAGATATCAATACAAATATTGTATTTATTAAGAACATTGGTTATATGTTGCACTATCTGTAACAGTTTAAAAATTTAATTGGAATAAATATATAATATCAAGGGTTATTTAATTGGTGTTTGTTATAATTTTCCACTGACTAACCCAGGTATTTTCCGATCTGATGCCCGATTTAATGCGAATAATTGTTAACAGTCTAGGTACCTCAATGTAGTCACAACGACGCATCAGCGGGATTGTGACGTAACTACTGGCAATTGTTTCAAATGACTATTGTTCCATGTATATCTGAAAAATTGAGTAACTATCTGGAGCATTTCGAATCCCATTTCATGATGAGACACTCAGATTCCTAAACTTGTTTGGCAATATTGAATATAATTTAAGCAATTACGGCTCTTGAAGAACAAATGTACAAGTTTTGAGTGATTTTTTAGCAACATTATTTCTAGCTGATTGTTTTTTTAGACATGACTTTCTGTGAAAGTACATATTGAAGCAAAAATTAAAAAATTTTTAGCAAAAAATCAAACCTACGAAAAAATAAAGTGGAAGGAAAAAAATAAAATAAACCTCAACAATAACTGAGCGTAAAATGATTCACGGCGGCGTTTTGATTATTTCTTCAAAGTAATACAATGATCTCCGTATATTTTTTTGTTTGGCGCCAACTCGAGATTAGTTACTCACATTAGTTAGGAGCTCAGTTATTATTGAGACTAAGGAGGTTTATTTTATTTTTTGATTTTTAGTTTATTTTTCCGTCGGTTTAATTTTTTTTTTGGTTCACATTTTTTACTTTTTTGTGACTAAAATTCACTAATAAATACCTACTCGATTGACTCTAGGTATCCATGATGTAGTAGTGTCATCAGAACTACATATATGTGTGCCAAGTTTCAACAGAATCGGTTCGCAGATGAAAAATAAATAATCCTATTTTTCTACCCTAAGGGGTGGATTATTGCTTTTGAAATAAAAAAATGACCAACTCCAAAGTATACCCTATCCAATAAAAAAAGGATCATCTATCGGATAACCCAGTACAAAGTTATGAGTGGTAGAATGGGTTATCGGGTAAAAACTAAGTGGATGAACGATAAATATCCCCTATTTTCTACCCCTAAGGGTGACATTTTTTTGTCGAATTTAAATGAGACCAACTTTGAAGTAACCCTCTCCAATGAAGAAAGATTCATCAAAATCGAGCTACTCTGTGAAAAGTTATGAGTGATCATACTTAAAAAAATATCTTATCCTTTTTTTTTTCGTCGATTAAAAAACTTTTTAACAAAAAATTAAACCGACGGAAAAAATCAACTGAAAAGCAAAAAATAAAATGAACCTCCTTAGTCTTAATGATAATTGAGCTCCTAAACTAATGTGAGTAACTAATTTTGAGTCGGCGCCAAACAAACAATTATCGAAGATCATTATATTACTTTGAAGAAGTAATCAGAATGCCGCTATGCATCTCGCTGCCATGATTTTACGCTTTACCCAATCCAATTGTTATTTTGTTTGGTGCCGACTCAAAATTAGTTACTTACATTAGTTTAGGAGCTCAATTATCATTAAGATTCGAAGATTTATTTTATTTTTTGCTTTTTAGTAGATTTTTTCGTCGGTTTAATTTTTTGTTGAAAAGTTTTTATTTTTCAATTTTTTGTGGCTGACATCTACTAATTACTACCTACTTGATTTTTGATTACTTCCAAAATACTTACCTAGCTTACTTCAACTATTAACTGTTAAATAATATGATTATCTACTTCAACTATTTATCGTTATATAATATAAATTATTTTTGGAAGTTCTGGTTAGTTGATTTCATCACTTCGTATATAATTCCATCTTTCATAGAATGTAATCATTGTGACGGATGTGGGAGGATTTGTCAATGTCAACTACATATGTGCGTCAATGACCACAAGTGAAAAATCAATCATCCCCTATTTTTCTACGGGGTGGATTATTCCATTCCAAATTGAAATATGATCAACTATGAGGTATACCCTATCTGATAAAAAAATAATCATCCAAATCGGAAAACCCACTACAAAGTTATGCCTGATATAATCGGTTAACGGACCAAAATTCAGAGGGTGAACGAGCAATATCCTCCATTTTGCTACCCTTAGGGATATATTTTTCTGTTCAAATTCAAGTGGGACCAACTTCGAAGAACACTTCATCCAATGGAGAAAAAATAATTCGGAATCGAACTGCTCTGTGAAAAGTTATGCGTGATCATACATACAAAAAAATACGCGTCGACTAGAGAACCTCCTCCTTTTTGGTTTCGTCGGTTAAAAATACACTCACATCACTAAATGATTTTCAGTTAACTGGGTTCACAAAATCACGACACGTGTTTCGCTATACAATAGCTTCTACAGTTGGAGACCATACTATCTCAACAATCACGATATATCATGGTACATAATGAAGGCAGGTAGAAGTAGGTATATAAATCTAATTAGGAATATCAGGGATAATCCAATAGGTACTTAATAGGTCAGAGACTTAGTGGAATGGGGATCATATCCATTGCCTGTTTAATCCTCAGTAAAACAAATTCAACAAAGGAGAATTATATAAGTTGATGTGGTCATTAAGCAAATATTGCGACATTTTGCATGATTTAATTTCTAGACAATCTAGAAGGTCGAATTAAAAACATTTTCTTTTCTATAGTTAATATTTGGAAAGTGTTAATAAAACAATGTTTTTGCAGTCAAGAGTTGAGTAGCAAATATGTTTTCCATTGACGAAACAGTTCCTATGTCCTAATAATCGTTTTTCAAATATTCTGCCTGGTTGGCCTATGTAAAAACTCGCACAAGAGCCACAAGATAATTTATATACTCCAGATTCATCATATTTTTCAGTTTTATCTTTATTGTTCTCAATGAATTCACTTGAATTATTATCTATTTTGTATACAGTATTGAAGTTGTTTTTACGTAAGAATATAATTTTGTTCGATAGGTTGGCCTAAATATGTAATAACTTCCAAATTATATTTTCGTTTTGAGTACGAAACACTTCTCGTAAAGCTTTTTTATAAAATTTTCTTGAAAGAAAAGAAAGAGAAATATTGATCAGTCTATTTTTCATACTTTTTTTTATGCGACTAATTTAGGTTGGTATGGATGTGTTGAGGAACTGTGTATTCTGATGTCTGTATATGAAGGTTGTGTCTCTTACTGATTTTCGTTATAATCAGGCCTGAAAAGATTATAGAATTATCTGTTTCAATTTCTTTTGTGAATTTAATTGAAAGGTGAATAACATTGACAAAGTCGAAGAACATTTTTAGGTCTCAAAAAGTTAAGATCGAACATGGTGTATTTCACCATTTAGATGAAATGAGTGCATTTCTATAAAATCATGTAATTCCAAACAGATTGTGAAAAAAATCTGAAGAATGAATGGATATGTTGGAAAACTCAATGTACCTGAAGTAAATGATGAAAATAAAAACATTTGAACTCAATAATGAGTTTTTTAGATGTGTGTTGTAATTTATCATGATTTTATATCAGTGTGTAACAGATTCAGATTGTGTGTGATAGGTAAACTTTTATATCTGTTTCCCACCAATATAGGAACCAGATAAGTCAATATATTCCTATATTGGTTGAAAACAGATTCAAAAGTTTACAACAAAAATTTCTTTTTTTATATATTTTTTAGTGTTTGAAATGATTGAGGTAGGACGTTTGCTCGACATTTCACGTGAAGGAAATTTGTAATCCCAGATCTCAAAAACCAGAATCCTAAATCTTTGGATTTTCATAACAAACGTCATCTCTTACTCTAAATACCCCCAGATGCAAATTTTGAATAGATTCTGACAATGAATCATAAAATTTTCAAAATTAAAATCTCTCAATTCGCCCTCAAGAAATCCAGACCATTCTGTTGAATAAATTCTGACTGAAAATCACAAAAAACTTCCGCTATCTTCAAGATGCCATTTCGATTTGTTAAATTTCGATAAAAAATTCATAATGTTCTACCACAGGAACCCCAGTTGGTCATAAAACTCATCCACCATTCTGGAACCGGTATCCTGAATTATTGAAATTCCGACCCCAGAACCCCGAAAAACCATGTTTGAGTGAAATCGAACTATAAATCACAAAATTTGCCGAATTTTCCATATCAAATCACATTGTGACGCAAACCATATATACATACCATATTTCAAACCAATTGGATGAGTGGAAGTGGATCAACGGAAATGACTCGTCAGGGATTTTTTATTTTTTGATATATCATTCTAAAGATCAAGAGAAGCTGGCTGGCTTTGCAGGTATTTTCTGAAATCATCTCGAGACAAACATGCAGTACCATACTATATACGATTTTATAACAGCATTGTTACCAAAATAAGTACAGTATGCCCAGTCGTATTTTTCATAAGACGGTGTAACGGCCGGAAATTCCGGTGACAAACACAGAGTGATCTAGTCGTGTCCACGAACTGCTTGAAGATTTGGGAAGCCAAGCATGAGGGTATATTAGGTCAGGTGTACGATCAGTGATTCATTCATTCAGTAATTCAGTCATAGCAAGTTCAAGGTGAATTCTTATTTTGGGCAGTGCGCGGTATATTTTGGAGAGTGAATTCAGTGCATTGTATATTTTATTATCAGAGTGCATTATTGTGTTGTTTGTGTTGTGTAATAAACGGACAGTATTAATTACCATTGTTTTTCTGTCTCTGTTCAAAGGTTGAGAGAATGCACTAGTGGAATAATTTCATATCGGAAAGAGAGTAATTGGTATCCTATATGACTTTCACATTTGGAATATTTTTCTTGATTCAAATTTTTTACAAAAGAAAAAATTGTTTCACATCGTTATTTTGTAGAAAAAATATATTTTATATAGTATTGACAGGTCTATACGTCTATTCAAGAAGAAAATCGAAAAACGTGTATATAAATTTTGCTTTTCACTGAGAATCCACTTTTATTGTTTGTCCTATTCTTTTATTCGTAATCCCAATACAACACGTTGGTCTTACCTTATTTGTCAATATTACACCCTTCTTGCACCCCCCTGAATTATGAGCACCCCCTCAAAACATTTAAATGAGAATGAGGTCCTGTGTGTTCGAAAGTGTTTTTTATACTCTATTCAGCAATATTGAGTTTTTCAAATTTGGTGCAATCATAACTGAGAAAATTTATTTCGAAAATGTAACATTTTGTTACTTTACGTAAAATGAAGGAAATATTGTTACATAATGTTAAGGAAGTATTTTTCAATTTGTTTTACAATCAAATTGAATGTTCAAAATGACCAGCATTCACTTCTTGACAATAAGCAAGTCGATCTTGGAATTTTGTAGGATCTCAGGGGTTATGTTGTTAATTTCTTCCGTTATCCTAACTTCTAAATCTGCAATATTGTCTGGTCTATTGAAATGTACTTTTGATTTTAAATAACCCTATGAGAAATAATCAGGTATTTCTGTTTTGCTAAACGTAAGGAAAAAGTCATTCAAGACACCGAAAAATTATTCACAAATCCCACATAAATAATGTAATGTCAATCTAGTAGACTACTGTTATTTTGATATTTATAAGTTGCTGACACACGTCAGTGTATTGAAAATTATTTGTGTGTGTATTTGATTTAACTATATGCCTAGTTTGTCCGAAACTCAAAGAATATACATTTTAATCATGATTGGATGCGGTAATAAAACAAGAAGTCAAAAGGAAGTTTGTGAAATGTTTAATAATAAATACCCTGGACAACACGTCTACAGTTAGTAAAATAGAAACAGAATTTCGTGAAACTGGACATGTAAAAACTATTCAAAAACCAGGTCGAAATGTTAAATTGGTTGGGGAAAAAAAGTAGATGTACTGTTAGCGATTGAGGAAAATCCGCATATGACAAGTAGACAACTTGCCGCCGACAATGATGTAATTAAATCTCGATATTGAGAGCTTTACATAAAAAAATACCATCCTTATAAAGTTCAGTTGGTTCAGGAGTTAAATGAGGATGATCCTGATAGAAGGCGAAAATTCTGTGAACTGATGATGGTCAGAATGGAAGCAGATTTGCAGTTCATAAACAAAATAGTTTTTTCTGATGGAGCTACTTTTTATTATGGAACGGTTAATAGGCAAAACTGTAGATATTGGAGCAGAGAAAATCCTCATTGGCTATGTGAGACCCACACACAATATCCAAAAAAGTGAACGTTTGAGCTGGTATCATTAACAAGATTATTGGCCCCCATTTTTTTGAAGGCACAGTTGATGGTGAGGTTTATCTAGATTTTTTGATGAAATTTTCACAACCTACATCAAAAAGACTTTTTTCTGATGTTAATAATCCAAATGCAATTGATAGATCAATTTGGTACCAACAAGACAGAGCTCCACCGCATTACAAACGTATTGTTGGGGATTATTTGAACGAAGTTTTTCCCAATAGGTGGATTGGAAGACGTGGAACGATTGAATGGCCGCCTAGATCCCCCTATTTGACTCCTCTCGATTACTTCTCATAGGGTTAGTTGAAATCAAAAGTTCAATTCAATAGAACAGACCATATCGCAGATTTAAGAGTTAAGATAACGGAAGAAATTAACAACATAACCCCTGAGGTCCTACAAAATGTTTCACGAGAATTCCAAGATCGACTTGCCCATTGTCAAGAAGTGAATGGTGGTTATTTTGAATATTCAATTCAATTGTAAACTGAATTGAAAAATACTCCCTAAACAATATGTGACATTATTTCTTTCATTCTACGTGAAGTATCAAAATTTTACATTTTCCAAATAAATTTTCTCAGTTATGATTGCATCAAATTTGAAAAACTTGATATTGCTGAACAGAAAATGAAAATCCCTTCCGAACAAAGTGCCCCTCTCATTAAATTTTTTTTGAGGGGGTGCTCATAATTTAGAGGGGTTGCAAGGGGGGGGGTAATATTTTCATATTGTAAATTGTCAAATTGACAATAGAAATCGATTTGTTCAAGGTTTTTTTAAACAAATACATTATAACGCTAAAAATGAATGTATTCCATACCTATGGACCGCAATGTATATGTTAGTAATGTTACAATTTTATTTTCAGTGATAAACAATAAACCAATACCTCCACCATTTACAACTGGAGTTTTCATTGCTGATCATTCGTTCGCCTACTTCATGTTGTATGATCAAGTTATTTTATTTGGTGGCCGCTTTTTAGGTTGATTCAAAATTAAGAAGAATCCAAATGAAATATATTCCGTAGGGTATTCGAAATTGACTGTTTCATTTTCCAACAATAAATAATTGTTTAATCTGAGCTTGCATTTGATTTATATATATATATATATAATATATATATATATATATATATATGTGTGTGTGAGTGTGTGTTCGGAACGGGTCATGATTATTCTGAATATTGAAAGTTCGAGTTGAACCGGTAATTTTGACGTTTTGGCTCCCATTTTGGAGATATTTTCAAGAAAAGTGGCAAAAATTTAAAAATATAAGATATTGTAAGAGTAAAGGAAAGTGATTTCCAACCGAGTTCTCAATCTGCTTTCCCCTGAGGTCCCAATCTGCCTACTCCTAGGTTGTAGTCACTTGAATTCAGTGGACTTGGTTTCACAAAAAGGAGGCAAAGTAGAAGTTTTCAAGTATTGGAAAGTCTGCGTCCATCATCGCGTTTGTTGAGGCAGTTCGGGTTTTTTTCGATCTCAAGTGCTTCACGAACGACTCTCGCTCGCAGTGTTTTCTCAGTGGCAATGGTCCTGGTGTCGTCGAAATCCATTCTGTGGCCTATCTCTTCATAGTGCTCGGAGAGTGCCGAAGAAGGGTCTAAGTGTTGCACAGCAAGTTGATGTTTGTAAACTCGATTTGTGACTCGCGTATTGGTTTGTTCCATTGTATGTCCTAGGGCGTTCGGAGCATGGTATTTCATATATTCATTGCCACTGAGCGAACACTGCAAGCGATCGAAAAACGCCCGAACTGCCTCAACAAACACCATGATGGAAAGCAGACTACCCATTACTTGGAAACCTCTATTTAGCCGCCTTCTCCTGGTTTGGCAGAAATTTGATAATGTGTTGATGAAGGAATTCACGAGTTATTTCGAAACAAATATTTTCAGGAAAAAGACACATACCTACATATATCCCAATTTCCAATAAATAATCAGGTAATATCAGAAAAAGTTTTGTCAGAACTCTGTATCGAAGTAACTGATTCTCCGTTCATTTAGTTTGATCACAATCAGAAGATTAAGTTAAACACATATCCGTTATTTGACGTCCTTGAAACATAATTCTCATTAGATTCAAATCCGCAAATCAAACAGTTATGCCGACATGAACCAGACGCGTCGCCGCTTTAACGCTCGACTTATAGCACTAGACAATACGGCCTCGCCGGGCAACGCAACGATTCGATAGCGTGCACCTAACGTTTTTAATAAATCTCTGACTCGTGATAGCGATAGCCGGCAGTTGGGTATCGACGGTAAGACCTTCCGTATCGCTGCAGGAAATTCGAGCGCCAGGAAATACATCGTGAAATCAGACTGCGCCGGTCCGGAGAAATTTGAGATTTACCCACAAAAGGCACTAGAGAAAATGAGTCGTGATCCAGCCAGCACACAAGTGTGTTGCGTGGAACCAGTGGAGCACACTAGCCACGAGTAGCGCCGAAGTTCACCGCCGAACCAGAATATTGTGTCACCGAGCCGCTAGTTTTGAAAAATTACTACAAGTCGGTAAATATAATATACCAGGTATAGTTTGTCTGAACAATTACCAAGTCCCCAAATGATCGGTTTGCGCATGAACGCAATAAATTCAGTAGAGTGGGATCAGTGGAGAGGGAAATTGGCCTAGGCGGTGCTGATAGCATGACACCAGAGTCAGTAGTGTTCCAAATATCAGATTGAACATCACGCCACCAGAGTAATATTCCGATTTGTGGAGTTAGGTAGCCGAGTCAGTCCTGAACAGTATCACGAACCGGTGAGCAGAAAGTGTTGAGTAGGCCGTTCGAAAGTAGACCTGGGGTGTAACTTCAATATAGTTCTCTAGCGTAAAACCAATATACAACCTATCGGCGGAGGGTCGTTCTGAGGACGAGCTCCATTCACAAGCTGTCAGTTGATGGTCGTTCTAAGGACGAGCTCCACTTACAGTTGTGCAGGATAGGAATAGGATGTCCCATTTGAAGTTCTCTAGCGTGGAGCCGGTAAACAGCTTATCGGCGGAGGGTCGTTCTGAGGACGAGCTCCTTCACATCCTGTCAGTTGAGGGTGTTCTAAGGCGAGCTCCACTAACAGTCAGACAGGATAGGACTAGGGGTAGGGTGTAACACCGCTATGAAAGGAATCTGCCTGTAATCAACTCAATACTACCCCACGAGAAACATCAAACTGCCTAACTGTCTCACCACTGTGGCCTCCCGTAGGTTTATATATATATATATATATATATATATATATATATATATATATATATATATATACCCGCTTCTGTCTTTGCCGCTTTTGCATTCCGTTTTAAGCTTGTGTGCTATTGAGTGAACCACCTCCCACATGTGCTTTTGGTCGCTAGCGTAATTTTATAAATACGAAGCTTTACACCCCTCCCCACTTCTAGAATATGTGTCGCTCGCCGTGTGTGATATTTGAGACTGCCTCATGCTGTCCTGTATGTTGCATCGATTAGAGTGTTCGATTTCTTTACTGAAGCTGCCCGGAGCAGTGTCTATAGCAGAAGGTAGTGCCCAAGACAAATCCGGATTTTGAAGAAACGTGCCAAGATATGGTTAAAGAGGATCAACTATATAATTTCGAATATAAAATTTTTCTTATAAAAAATGTATTTAAAGATACGGAGTCTTCAAAAAAATGTATGTATCCTTCGTCATCAGATACTCCACTTCTTTGCGGCTCAACGTACGCATTTTTCAGGACATTGAGAAACAAGGATGCATCATATTTATGGGGATTACCAGTGTTTTTTTTATCATATATCCAAATAGCATACCTTCTGAAAACAGAGTATTTTGATATAACGAAAAATGCATATATTCATATCAATTGTTGTTCTCAAATACCGAGTGACAACGAAACACACTGTCCAATGAGGTAATGAAATACCCTATGGGAGACCATTTTCCCCCAGTTTGGTACCATTCTAATATCTTCGAGTGATTTTCAGTTGCCAATTCGGTTTTTCCAAAACTCTATCTCTTCAATTTCTACAATTTTTGTGAAATTTTGTGTGAACATATATATTCGGCGTAACTCTGTTTTGATCATAATGGCTCATGCTGTCAGTAACAAACTCAAAACATAATCTTTTTTATTCTTATTGTGCTGTTGGTTGCATCACATCACTACCAGAACTTTCAAAGAATCTCTAATAATTGTTCCGAAAAATTAAGAGGAATTTTTCAAGTAAGAAAATACGCTTCCCTCCCATAGTTCTCGAGAAGTGAGAATGCATAATGAAGCGCGTACGCATGCCAACACTCAACTCGCGCCACTATGGGGAACTACTTCTATCCATACTAGGTCACCGATCGCAAACTTTAACAACGCTGTCGTTTCATGATGAGACATCGGGTAGATTCTATTATGAAAGCGGAATCCCAAAATTATGTGGGCATTCTTTACTGAATATTTTAAGAACTGTGATATGCCCTTAATCTGGTTCAGAAGCTCTCTATTACAGCAAGGATTGAACAGTACTAACCAACCAGCATGTTCGCAATATTGCATTTTGGCCCTTGCTTAAGAACTGTCGAACTCAAAAATTGTTAAATCGCAAAACTCACATAATAACTGGTGAGCGAAACCCTTCATCCCCTCCCGAAGACTTGGCCTGCTTCGCAGAGGAAATTAAATTCCTTTAGGAAATCACTGCATCTGAATGTCACAGATAATATGTCATTGAAAAAATTTAACTTGCAGATAGGAACCATAATTATAGTTACAACACATCTGGACATATCATAATTCCAAATATAATCACAACAATACTCTCACTTGTTGAAGACACGAGTGCCATGTTGGTTCTGTCAGTCTCCAAGCATTTTGCAGCTTCAACTTTAAATTCAGTTCGATTTGAGTTCACGTTTTTATTCCGTTAGTATTCCATCCAATCCGCGCTTCCTTCATTTATTTTTATTTGCCTTTTCGGTGAATTCGCGTTTGTTATTATTCAGCTAAAGTATTTATTTTTCTAATTTATTCATGTTAATTCCAAAAAATTGACTGATTATGGAAATATTTTATTAGAACGAAACTTCGTTGACACTGACTTTCACTAGCGAATGACCGACTGATTCTACCGGATGGCCTACATGGCCCCATCGTTCCATCGAATGACATACCGAAATGAACTGCGTGAGTTCAATATCTGTGAGTTGATCAAGCCTTATAACTGTGAATTTTGAACTGATTTCATTCACATTGCTTCGATGGAATGAGTTGTATCATTTTAACACGATGGGGAAGTTTCGTCCAATTTGCCAACCTAAACAAAAAACTATGTCTCTTCAATTGCAGACATTCCTGTGGAATCGTGCATAACATGAAACAACATCAGTGGCATGCCTTAGTTTTCGTCATAAGATTCTTAATGAATATTTATGGACAGAAAATTTGTATAGGGTATTTTGTCATGTTTGATTTTGTGATGAGAATTATATTTTCATTTTTGAGAACCCAATTAACATTGGAGTTGTTTGTACTTATGAAAATCTCCAGACATTTGTGGTATGCATCCAGGCAAATGAAAAATCATGTACAATTTATATATCATTCTCAAGTATTAAACTATGTATATTTTCCTTCCAGGAAAGATGTTGTAGATATTTGCAAAAAAGCACTTATTTTCATGTTTAGGACGTACCAATTGAAATATGTCATTACAAAATTATTACTTCCATATTGGTTAGAATTGTGTACTAAACCATAATCCTCCTTGGACGAGATGTATGATCTGCTCAGTGCAATTAAATGTGAACTCGACGATCTTAACAATTTTTAAAGTACGCTAATTTCCGACCGAACGTCTATTATCCTTGAGAATATTGATAAGCCCGGACTATACGGGGTGTTATGAATTAACAGAACACATCTGTAAAACCAGACTTTTTGTTAGATTGAGAAAACAAGCATCGAGAGCATCGACTATCTGAGGATGGTCGAACCGAGATTATGTTCCTGGAGCGGCACAGGAATCACCCCTTTCTCTCTGTGCTTGTGCGTGAGTTGTTTATCCAGGAAGTACGTACCGGATTTCAGAAAGATTCGAAAAATAACAATAAAAAAATAATAATGCACTCATAAAAATGTTAAGAATAGACATATATTTAATAAGAATTGACAGAAATAGTCATCCGTTCTATAACCGGATAATATGAAACAATATCTAGAAAAACAAATAGAGTGTGGTTTACTTGCAGTCAATTTTACATCAGTCTACAAATCAATTTGATAGACTAAAAACAATAGTGACATCAATTGTCAAAAATGGCTGGAAATGATTATCTCTTGAAAACTTTGGTAACATAAAATTATGGAGATACCTTCACAGACACATGCACATTATAAATACTTCAATTTGCCAACCCATAAATACAGGAAACATATATAACTTTCGATACATCAGCATAGTCAACACTTATTCGCTGAAGATGGCTTTTAAACGACAATTGGTTTCAATTTTATTATTAGTTTGATTAATCCCGCGAAATTGTTATTTTAATTTCACTCGCACTGTATATTAGTTTAGATATGGCTTTCTATGAGATCATGAACTATCGATTTGAGGTTTTTCGTTGACTTATTCACGTTCTGGAAGCGTTGATCAATAATAGGTAATTTATGGAAAAATACTGGTTTACTGGTGAATTCACTTGGATACTCGGATTAAATTGAATATAATTTCTATTACTGGCTACCCAAGTTCACTGCTTGACAACTTTATTCGTACTCTTCTCATCTTGATTTCACTATGTCGTGATTGACTGAAATCTAACCTCACTTGTAAGAGGAACATATTACCGGAGTAACGACTATGAAATGACTGACTTTTGCGAGTCACTGCATTGACTTCTGTTCTGAAACTAATTATTTTATTTCCGCGGGTCGCATTCTATATGAAATCCAAAGTCGTGTTTTTGATGGGTGTGGCCGCGAAGTGGGATAAGGGGTTGTGTTGTTTCATTTAATCGTTTATTTGTCAAAATGAATCATTTTCTCAATAATTAATGGCATTGTTGCTGTCATATGCGAATGGATAAAACGATGAAGTTTATCTCTATTGTTATGGAGTTATCTTCAATGGGCTGTCATAATCTATAAATTTATGGCGTTTTTCTGTCGTTACAATTACATAAAAACGGTTTCATGATATTTCGTGGTTCAATATAATTATGAAAGCTGTCAACAATCTTGGAATTTATAATTTTCTTTACATCGTTAATTTCACTAGATATGGCGATCAGCAGACGTGATGAGTTATCTCAAGTGCATTTAATTGTCTTCAGATAACGACATATTTTTAACTGGCATGTGCTTATCAGCTTTGGTCGCTTATTTGAATTAGAACCTAGTTCATACCCCTGGAATTTATTTTCTGGCTATAAAGTTCGTATTAAGTAATATCGTGTTGTTTCTTATGAATGAAAGTTTTTCTGTAATTATGGGGCCTGACAATATCAATCTTTTAGTTCAGGTACAATTTGACAAGTTTTGTTTTTTCCAGCAGTGACTAATATTGATTTTATATAATTTTCTACAAGAAGAAAGATATGTGTGCTGTAATGTACTAATCAAATTATGAAAAATAAAAAATTCCCTTTTTATGCAATTTCTGCAAGTTTGAATAATTTTTATAGTTGATTCCGGAAGGGACGCCCTTAATTTCAATTTGCAATTGAATTCCGTAATTATGAAATAAATAAATTTGTTATTGCGAGTGTTCAATGACGGTTGTTCACTACATACTGTGACTATAAGCGACTAACCTAACCTGATTCTGATACTACAAATTTTACAGCGTGATTTATGCAATATATTCTTATCCCTGTCTTTCATTGATTTATTGGACAGTGGTGTAAAAGTGCGCAGAAATCCTTGGAGACAGACAGAAACCAAATGAGAGAGAGTATTGTTATGAATATATTTGGCAAGTGATATTATCCACCGACATACTGCTCACTTATCAATATTTTCATAATATGTCAGATGTGTTATAACTATGAATATGGTTCCTATTGGCAATTCAAATTTTTCAATCATATATTATCTGTGACATCAAATGAGTTGAAAAAAACAATGCATTTTCCTCATAGAAAAAAAAACAATAATGAGTCTAGGAGGTGATCTAGCCAGTTAGTTTTCCATCCAGGGGAGTTTTCTCAAGAAAATTCTAGAACTTGTATAGTCTGCTCAGGGCATCCTCATGACAACTCCGGCTATCACCAAAAGCGCGCATAACAGTCTTTTATTGAATTTAAGACACAGCGGTTGTTCAATAACTTTATAGGAATTATGGCCTCATTATTCGTACATATTCAATTTTTTAATACTAAACCAGTGTCAGTAACTTTACTCACTCATATCTGATGATAATATTCGATTCAATTCGAAAAAAAAAATTGAATTCAAGACTCAAGACAAAGGAACGCTTCACCAAAGTCAAAACAAGATAATGATCTTGACGAAATATCAAGAAATTTAATATTTCTTTATTTTGATTAAGGAAACAAAATTGGAAAAAGTATCAGGTATATTTGAACATTATTTCCAAATAGAATCGCTGTTCACAATATAGAATCGCCAGGCCGAGTAGTGTTTCGAATAACACCAAGAAATGTAAGGTCCTAAAACTGAGTTGGCGGTCAAAACTATTTTATATGATAATGAATATAAGTGAGTACAACTGAGGAAAAACTCCTATTCATCAATTCAAAAGCAGAACAAAATGTATGGTGAGAATGATGATTGATGGTGTTTCACATAAATACTAAATGTTTCCCAATTCATACATATTGAAAAAATGGAATGTTCTACAAAAAATTATTGCCCTTCAAAAAACAAAACAAATTCTTTGTATAAATTACAAACAAATGAAGTGAATAAGACCTAATCGATTAATTATCTAGCTGATTTTTTTATTTTATGATATTTTTATGACACTCGAATTATTTTTGAACTGATATGTCTAAATCAATATTTTGTACGCCAAATCCCTTTCCACAACCACATCCATTCTGGACATGGCAACTGTTGAATTGAGGATTCTCCAAAAATTCCAACGCCTAATCCAATAGAACGTTTGGATGAAATTCCACATTTTTTTTCATGAATATTTCCAGAAAGATATTTTTTTGAGAAAAACGAGAATCCTACTTTTGATATGAAACAAAAATTGGGCCTTCGAATGAGACTCACGAAACTTTTATCGAGATCAAGACAAGAAAAAAAATCTTTAGAAATTAGGACTAGAAATCATTTCTGGTGCATCCCCAGTCATAGATTTCCATCCAAAATATGCATACCTCTCATGTTTCATTAATATTACATCGAGCTTATGATGATCTGGTTACGATTTCACAATTTCATCGCTTCTTTCATGAATGAAATACTGTAATTATATCTACAGTCTTTCGCCACAAGAACGCAATGCTGTTGAAGAATGCGTGCAGGACTCGTTTGCAATCTGAGAAAGCGGCAACAGGTGTTGGATGGGTCTGTCAATAATAAACGCCTTGCACATGACGGTACAGTTTTCCAAAAAATTATATTGAAAAAAAACCTTTTTGACAAAAAAGCAAAAAATAAAATAAACCTTCTTAGTTCTGATAATAACTGAGCTCCTAAATTGATGTGAGTAACTGATTTTGACTCGGCGCCAAACAAACTAGCAATGAAATTAATTAAAGCGTAAAATGATAGCAGCGGGATGCACGGCGGCGTTTTGATTATTTTATTTAAGAAAGGACTCCGCAAAATCCTTATGGAAAATGGTTCCCGCCTAAATTCGCTGAAACCCTGCAAGAAGATAGTATTTGGTATGCTGATCAAAAGTGTTATGGACACAACCCTCAATTTTAACCCCAGACCTCCTACAGCCCCCCATAGTACACTTTCCGGTTGTTAATGCATAACAGTTTCAATTCATCTTCAAAGCGTTTCCTTCCACTGCCCACCCCTTTCTCCAACCAAATCCTTCATTCTACCCTCACCACACCTCGCCCTCCCACGGCACAATGCTTCGTTAACGCCCCATCACACACTTTCAAGGTTGAAGATTCTTCAATTGTTTTATTTCAATCTTCTGAAGCTTTTATTATATATATGAAATGTATATATACATTACATTACATCCCTGCCGGACTATTGTACGGCATGTAGGTGCATCTTATCTTAATTATTCATCTATTATTTCGATACCAAGATTTGGTACTACACGATTTGCAGCAATTGAAGAATCTTTAACCTTGAAAGTGTGTAATGGGGCTTTAATGAAGGGTTGTATGGGGGTGAGGGCGAGGTGTGGTGAGGGTAGAATGTAGGATTCGGTTGGAGAAATGGGTGGGCGGTGAAAAAAAACGCTTTGAAATGAATTGATCGTTATGCATTAACACACCGGAAAGTGTACTTTGGGGGCTGTAGGGGGTCTGGGGTTGAAAATGGAGGGTTGTGCCCATTATGACTTTTGATCAGCATACCGAATACTATCTTTCTGCAGAGTTTTAACGGATTTAGCCGAGAGCCATTTTCCATAAAGGATTTTGCGGGGTCTTTTGATTATCTTAGTTCATTGTTTGTTTGGCGCCGATTCAAAATTAGTTACTTACATCAATTTAGAAGCTCAGTTATTACCAAAACTGAGATGGTTTTATTTTTTGCTTTTAAGTTTCTTTTTTCGGGGTTTAATTTTTTGTTGAAATGTTTTAATTTTTAATTTTTTGTTGTTGAAATCTACTGATTACTACCCACTCAACTGACTCAGGTATTCATCATATTTTATCATCAGAACTACATATGTGTGACAAGTTGCAACATAATCGGTTCACAGAGGAAAAATCAATCATCCCCTATTTTTCTACCCGTAGGGGTGGATTGTTCCTTTCCAAATTCTAATATGACCAACTCTGAAGTATACTCTATCCCATTACAAAAAAAAGAATCGGATAACCCAGTACCAGTTATTGAGTGGTAGAATCGGTTGATTTTTCTACCCTTAAGGGTGATTTTTGTTTTCAAATTGCAATGGGACCAACTTCAAGGTAAACCCTATCCAATGAAAAAAGAATCATCGAAATCGAACTACTCTGTAGAAAGTTGTGCGTGGTCATCATTAAAAAATACATGCGTCGACTAGAGAACCTCCTCCTTTTTGATTTCGTCAGTTGAAAATCGATACCTCTAGAATAAAATCGGCTTTATTATCGACATAAACAATATGAATTTGCTAAAAAAATCTGAATTGAGCCTTTCCGTCACTATTTTGTTTCAAAAGTAGATTGAACAAAAATTATTTGGACTGCATTATTTTGATTCAATACCAAGACCAACATATGATATTTTTGTTCACTTATTTATTAATATTTTGTTGATATGTCAATATTTCGATCGATATATCCAGATTGTGTGTGTACCAATTCTTCTATATAACTTTTGTTAAATTATTTCAGAATGACTTGGTGCACGCTTCTGTTTGAGTGGAAAGGAAAAACATTCCATTTGAATTCTCCCATTGAAAGATGTTGTACCTATAAACGATTCATTCCAACCTTTTTTTTTTCAAACAATATTTGTAAATGAAATCTACATTATTATTATATATATGTATGTAATTATTTTCAGTATTCATGACGGAAATGGCACTGCTTCACGACCGGAGTTTTTATTGCTGATCATTCTTTCGCTTACTTCATCTTGTATGATCGAGTAATTATATTTGGTGGCCGCTATATAGGTTAATTCGGACCATCTGGAAATACGAATGAAATTTTGGTTGTATATCACACAATGTTAATAAAATAATATATCAGAATATGTTTTTTTCTTAACACTGTTCCCTTTGCATTTCGGTGGGATCGCATTCAATCCACGAGCGAGAGAATATGGCCTTCATGATTTCAACGGAAAAATATGTTGGGTTTATTTTTCGTGCCTTCTTATTGTTGGCTTGAGTAGTTATGCAACACCCGCAAAATCAGTCTTTCGGCTTTGACTTTTGGCAGCGCTGCCGGAACCGCGGACCATTAGGCTGTTATGTAAAAGTATTTGGTATTGTTGTGCCGCAAGTAGACTTGGGACCAAAGCCGCGGCAAGATATGCGCCGCCTGTATGCAAAATATTAATTTAAGCACTTTTTGAAATTGAAATAACTGCAAATATGTACTCACATGTCAAATAATTTCAAAGTGCACAATAATTTATTAACGACATAAAAAAAATAAATAAAGAAGTTACAAAACCTAAAAGTAACAAAATAATTGATAGAACAGTAAGAAAAAAAGAACAAAATAATTTATTCAAAACTTTTTTTCTTGCCTTTTCAGTGACAGAAGCTTTAATTAATTCGTAGAGCGGAAGTTAATATATTGAGTCATTTTCTATGGACTTAATTAATTGATAAATTGCGGAGTCTCTCTTGTGCCATACTCAACATTGAAAAGGTTTTTTCAATTTCGAGAAAGACCTGGATACTGGTAGCGTTAAAAAATTCGTATTGCTACTTCAATATTTGTGAATGAAATAAACTGAGAATGTATTCAAGAATTGACTGGGGCTCTAAATCATTCTGTTCAATTATTCAATTTCATCAAACAAGTCATTTGCGTCATATATAATTCTTCACGTGATTCATCTTTCAAATGTTATGTTAAATATTTGCACAATAATCTCAATTCTTCTTCAGGCTGATCATTTTATAAATGAATCCAAAAATGTTAATCCTTGAATCATTCATTAAGAGATGGATAAGGTTCGATCTAGTATAGAAAAGAACACGTTAACTTCAGAATACATTTTAGGATTCTGTAATCGAATTGTTTTGGTCTTTTTTCTTTGACGAACAGTTTGTGTAGGTAGAAAAATAGGTTCAATTTCTAACTCACCTGCTAGTTCTCTCTTGAGTCTTTGAAAAATCTTTTGATTTTGTTTACGCAATCTAAACAAGCTTTGAGATTTATACTTCGATTGTGCAATAATATGTTATACCAAATCACTCTAGAGCATAGAAATTTGCGATTTTTTATTTTTGATCCTAGCGATCGAGCTTGGTGTGAGACACTAACATCTTTCGAAGATGCGGATGCTTTCATTATTTAGGAGAGAGCATCATGAACTTGAGTATTAGAAAGTGGTTTCAAAGTTGAATCTGAAATGCACGTGAAAAAAAACACATATAACTTTCGAACAATATCAAAGAATCTTGGACTTCGAATCGAAGGCCTTTGATAGTATAGATCATCAGATCTTAGTTGACAAGATGGAGAGATATGGGATCCGTGGCCCTGCTCTGGAATGGATAAAATGTTACCAATAGGCGGCAGACAGTCTGTATAACTCGAGGACAACAATTTTTTCCTTTCAGGGGAAGGTCACTTGCATCTTGGCATTGCCCAGGGCAGCGTCATGGTACCAATCCTTTTTGTTTTTTATGTTAACAATTTTGCAAGCGAGATTCTTGATGAAAGATCTCATCTTGCCAATTTTGACGACTATGCAAATCTGTTAACATTAGCGTCAACACTGTCTGATCTTCTAAGCATTTCTTCAGATCGCTTGAAGGCAGCAGGGCTGCTTTGAAAAAATATTCTTAGTGAAGAAAATACCAATTGTGTTTGTTTCCGTACAAAACAGAGCAATTTAGAGATCTCTGAAGAAATTTCACTAGACAATCAGACTGTAGTATTGCAACAAATACAAAATTCATAGGGATCTAGGATCATTTGAACTGGTCGGGGCACCTGAGTGTTGTTTGCAGAAAAATTAGCAAGGCATGCTATTCGTTAAGAGCAATGTTAAAGTATTCGAACTCAGAACACCTTCAAAGTGTATATTTTGCAAGCATCTACCTTCAGATATGGTATTATCTTCGGGCAGAGGAAATTATGTTGGTAGAGCATTCAGAGCGCAAAAAAGAGCTATAAGAACCATGCTCAATTTAAGTAAACAAAACTCTTGTAGGGGAACATTTGAGGAGTTTGGATTGTTGCCACCGACAGGTCTATATATATTTATATATATATATATATATATATATATATATATATATATATATATATATATATATTCTTGTTCAGAAATAAAGATAAGTTTGTGCAGTTTGAGACAAATCACAACGTACTCACTAGGTATGTGGAGCTTGACTTTCCAATACATAGTCTCACAGCAACAGAAAGAGGATCAACGTATTCGTGTATAAAACCCTTATTACACTATGCCTTTTTCGTGCCTATTTGTCTGCCTGACTGCCGATGGCTGAAATTTTAAACAAATACGCATGCGCGCGAGGCTATTTTGTTGATTGTTTCAGGCGTGAAAATAAATAGGACTGGTTCTATTTTTTCCGCCTGAATCAAGGGGATTTCAAGGACGTTTGTGGAAATGCCAAGTTTGCCAACACACTAACCAACAAATAGATGAAATTAATCACATAGTTTTCGTTTTGTTCAGTAGGACAGAATAGAAAAAAAAATCTTGTGCCAGGTAAGGAAAAAGTTGAAACAAATAGTCCACGTATACTAAATTACTTAATCATTTAAGGTAAATGTCAATTTTCCTTAGGTTTGCAGCTCTGAAATTAGCGCCTGAAACAATCATCAAAAAGGCACGGTGTAATAGTGCCAGTTATTTGGGGAAATTCAGCCAACAAATAGTCATGAAAATAAGCACAAAAATAGGCACGAAAAAGGCATAGTGTAATAAGGGTTTAAAGTTTTTTTATAAAAGGCGAGATAACATGAAATCGCAGCAAAACTTTTAAGAATGATGTAAAAAATATGTTATTGCAAGTAGAGCCGTATTCCATGTATGAGTTTATAGATTATATATTTTAACGTGCATTGTCCTGTAACTAATCTGTCCTGTCCTATAAATATTTGTACAAATTATTCTAATATTAGATATCTCTAATTATTTCTTTGTAAATGATTTGATAACTGACGCTAATTATTCTATTGTGAAAATTTTGTTTGTGAAAATTTTTCCCAATAAAAGACATTTTGAATTTGAATCCCGACACCTCAAAGTTAATAACACCAGTATCATTAACAACTAAATGCAGTGGGTGCGCTGAACAATGAAAAAAAAATCTCGCGGGTTAATATTTGAGATTCGCCTATATAAGTCAACATGCAACATGTATTCCATAAATATTTGAGCCATTATCATATATAGCATTGACCGCGCAAATCATATTAATTCAAATTCAATTTTACTAACAAATCTGTCACATAGTCTAAGCCAGCACCAGTAGAATCAGTTAAAGGACAAAACTCAATTAAATTTTCGCGTATTTTTTTTTGTAGACTCGTTCAATACTTCAAAATCACACTCAATTGTTCAGTATGACTCACATTTGGTGTACAGCAGATAATTATAGAATAATTTTTATGTTTCCTTACACGATTTAAATGGTGTTTTTGATTTTTACGCCAACTAAATTGATCAATTCATGTTGAATTTTATCCCCTACATAGTTTCTCGTAACAATATCATTGCTTTGATTTTTATGTGTTCGATGAACATGCTCCTCCATTATAAAATCAAGTTTTGAGAACTCTATCAATTTTGAAAAATTTCCAATATCATTTTTATTCAGTTTGCTAGAAGTATCACGTAAAGCTAGACATTGGCGACATAAATACTGTATGGCTGAAATTACTCGTTCAATGATACGATACCAGTATTATTCGATACCAGTATTATTTTTCCACATCCATTAAACGTAATCAACTTTGATTTATAGCAACTCTTCCAGATATCATCATTGAGTTAGGAATCTTGCATTTGAGGATGCTGGAACATTTTCATTATCTACGTGTATTGTATCAGAGTTTTCCATATCAGTTTCAACAATGTCAGAAAAATCATCAGGAACGAATGAGTAACAACTAGGGCGAACATCATCAGTTTTCTCAGAAAAAACATTTGTTTCCTGATGGTTTTGAATACTGTTTCAAAGAATCGGCAAATTTTTATTTAGCTTCCATCTTCTGCGGAATACATTTCAGAACTGAACAACAAAACTTAACAAGAATAGCAAAAAGGCATACACTTCATCTTGCCAAATGGTAGGAAGATTATCTAGCAAGTACTCAGATGACCCTTACGGGTTATGAAGAATAAACAGATGATACACTTAAAGTATTCATTGCTGGAAAGAAATTCACTGATATAGTCTTTCAAGAAAAAGTCATTTTGTACAGAACATAGCCGCCCCTCTTGAAAGTCATGAGGTTTTCAACTAAACATAACAACATTAATTGTCTTGATTGTCCGGTATAGGAAGAACACAAAGTTTACATGTAGGGTGCTGATAAATTCCATTGGCTGTCTTTATCGTCACAGTTCGAACCACTCCGTCGGAACCAGGAAATAACTCAATGACTCTGCCATTTCAATGGTGGGAGCCCATCTTCTTTTACGAGAACAAGAGTATCCAGTTTTAGTATCTGTGGATGAGTCTCCTTTCATTTTATACGTCTTTGCAAGTTGGATACGTACTCATTCGTCCATCTAGACCAGAAAAGTTGGGTCATTTTCTAGATGTATTGGTAACGGCTCAAACGATTGGTTGGTGTTGATAGCCAATCACGATCCGGAACAGCAGTCAGCTTGGAGCCAATTAGAAAGTGTGCCGTGATCAGAGGTAAAGGATCATTTGGATCTGATGATAAGGCATAAAGAGGTCTACTATTGAGACAGGATTCCTTTCAAGTGATAATTAACGGACTTTGCGCCGGACTCCCAGGGTCTGCCAAAATTAGGTGCTAGATGAGGTATGAAATCTCAAGATATACCTTCTTGGCTCAATATAGTATAAATAATGTCATTGGAATCTTCAAGGATTTTTTTTTCAACTGAGGCCTTGCTCCCACAAAGTTGCTGCCATTATCAATTTTTTCACGCAATCTCGCAACATATCGCCTCAATGAAGCGATAAAGGCTTCCTCCATGACTTTAGTCGCGAAGCAAATCAATATATAAATGTATGATTCAGTTAATTTAAAATTATTGAATTTTATATCCTTCAAAGGAAACGACCCGCAGTAATAAACCCCGGTAACTGTAAATGGAGGGGCGGTCGAAAGCCTTTCCTTTGAAAGATCACCTATTTCATTTATGCTATCCGCTATAAATCTATAGCACTCGACACATTCATGTACCACCTTACGCGCAAAATTACGTCCAGAAAAAGGCCAAAAACGCTCTCTGAGAGAAGCCAACAGAGCTTGTGGACCTGAATGCAATATTCTCACATGTGCATCATGTGCTATCAAAATAGATAAAATATGTGCCTTTGGCAAAGAGGCTGGTATCTTCTACTAAATTCAAAATTGAAATATTTAATCGTAAAAATCTATATTCTGCAAGATTTAAAGTGCTACCTATAAGAAATTAATGAACGTAAAAATCATGGATTATGGTGGAGCTCATATCAGGATAATCTTTTTCGAAATTTAGTGCAATTTCATGTAAAGCACGAATACATAAGAAACTTGAAGGTGTAGTGCCATATGTTGCTACGTTGAGCTCATAGGCGGATAGAGAATCTGACAAAGCAGAATGCCATAATATTTTTTGGAATTTTCTTTCTCTTTTTTCTATTAGAACTTGCCAATACATTTATTCAATATCACCAGCAAGTATAGTAGTATGAATATGGGAACGTAAAATGATTGAAATCAAATCATCCTGTATAGTTGGGCTAAGTGCTAAAATATCGTTGAATGTAAATCCAGAACCTGATTTTGCGGAGCCGTCGAATACAACTCGAAGCTTAGTTGTCGTACTGCTGCTCTTTAAAAACCCAATGATGTGGTAGATAATAGCCATCTTCAATCACTATGATCAATTGAGGCATATGACCCAAATCAATATACTCAATTATGAAATTAAAATACTGTGACTTTAGATTTTCATTTTTATCTAATTTTTGTTCTAGAGAATAAAAACGGTTTTCAGCAGTTTTAAGAGAATCGCCGAACTTGTAAGAGGGTTTTTCAAAAGGAAGACCAACTATGAATTGACCCAACGAATCTCTAATAGTATTTATTTTAAATGTTTTTCACAGAAAGACTCTTCTGGTAAAAATGATTGTTCATAGGAAAATTCCTCGATTTTTCCAAAAACGTTCCACTTGTTCGTTGATATCAGTTGAATGTTTGCTGAGATTGCAATCAGTTTCGGACATTGATGAATTATCAAAAAATAGAGGACCGGAAATTATCCATCCAAATAAGGTTTTTTGTAACGTAGGTAATCTTGGCCCTAATTTCATTTGTCCGGTACATAATAAATCATAGAATATATCATTCCCAATAAGCATATCGATGGAATCACTCGCATTGAAGCATGGATCAGCTATTCACAGGGGCAGAACCTGTACATGGGATTAGCAAAAACCGATGCAGGACCCTGATCGACGAGTGGATAAAAGGAAGACACCAACAATATTGGGATCAAACTGTCGGGCAAATACACAGTCATGGTAGGGCATCCAAACCGGACCCTGACGGCTGACCTTCTGAACCTGAACAGAACGAAGGCTCGTATAATAATAGGTCTGTTGACTGGACACTGCGGCCTATGAAAACACCTAAACACCATGGGAGTACGCAGGGCAACCGTGGAGTGTAGGCTATGTGATGAAGAGGAGGAAACAGCCTCTCATATTATCTTCGACTGTGACGCCCTAAGTAGTAGGCGACACAGAACCTTTGGAGAGATCAGCCCGGAAACAGGCACGAATCCGAAGAACCTTATCAACAGGCTTCTAAACCTGATTGGAGGCACAAACCTGTTTGAATGAGGAACCACTGACGACAGAATGATACAATAGACCCCAGCTGGTCGCAGTGTCAAGGGAAGCTAAGTGCCCTGCCTCTGGCTCGTCAGCTTTCAACCAACCAACCATGGATCAGCCAATATTAAATCTGGTGGTATATTAATCAATTTTGAGTTGGAAGTTATCCGGGGAATATTTCCTGTAATTTTTTCAATTACGAAACAAGATAAAGTGCTTTTGAATGAATTTATTCTCGATTGGATATTTACACAGGTTCCAGTATCTGAAGAAGCTGAAGTTTGATTGATACCTGTTACGAGTATTCTGCATTCGTTTGTTTTAAGATTGAGTTTCCCGCATAAACGTTTCGTAATATAATTACTCTCAGATCCACTATCAAGAAGTACTCGATAACGGCCGTTGAAAGAAGAGTTAATTTTTTGTCCTGCAGAAGGCATAATCTCTCATTCAGGAAACTAAGAAAATATTTTGATGTTGGTAGATCCGATTTTGTATTTTTTGCTTTCCATTCCCGTCTAGTGATAGAATCAAGTTTGGTAGCAACTAAATGAATTATGAGAGTATCCCAATGCTTTGTCGGCAACTCCAGATTTTTCAGTGCACGCAAATGACGAGTTGTACCATCAAGTAACTGACGTAAGATAGTACAAGATTCCTTTGTTACTGATGGTAGGTTGTAAGTGCCTTCATATGATTCGAAACCAAAAGTTATCTATTTTCGTATCTTTCCGTTAAACAAATCCACGCAATATCATAATTAGCTTCGGAAATTTCGAGAGATTTTAGAATAATTGCAGCATCCCCCTTTAACGATAATCTCAAATAATGAAACTTTTGAACTTTCGATAGAGATGTATTTTCATGAATGACGGATTTGAACGTATCTTTGAAAAATAGCCATTTATTGTATGTCCCGTAGAAAGTAGGCAAATTTAGGGTAGGTTTTATATTGACATCTGAGGGGATTGACTGATGAGATGAGGATCGAGGCGATGATACGTTTTCGACAAGTGGTGTTTCGGATATTATGTATTTTCGAGTCTCGCTTATAATTTCATAATGAACATCTTCAAATGAGGCTGTTTTCTGTCGAATCATATCGAGTCCTTCTTGATCGTCATCCGCTAATGCAATTTCTAGCTCATATTGTATATTATAATATTCATTCAATGAAGGTTCTACTTTGTTCAACCTCTGTTCAAATTGAATGATATCGGGACTTTGTTCATCAGACATTTTTTTGTAATGGGTTTTGAAACGGATCAGCTGGGATTTTATCATTCCCCGTTTTTTCTTTAATAAAGCAGTCATTATGAGAAATTATTATCGAATGTATTGTTGCTCAAGGTTTTAAAATATTGATTTCGAACAGGCATCAGCTTGTTTTCAACAGCTCAGTTTATATCAAAATTCCATGAAAATTGATTCCAAAAGAACATTCAAACTATGAAACTATTTGCTGTTATGCAAAGTTTCGAGAACGTATTTTGTCAGAAGGTTTGTAGGTACCAAAGTTTCATGAAAGTCATTTTAAAGGAGTCATTTGAAAATATGAAACTAATTGCTAATGTTATGCAAAGTTTCGAAAGTATTTGTTGATAGGTTTATATAAAAAATTCAATGAACTTCGTCAATGAGTTGATATCAAAGTTTCATGAAAATTATTTTGAAGAAGTATATTCAGTCTATGAAACAATTTGCTAATGTTATTCAAAGTTTCTAGAGTATTTTGTTAATGTTGTATTGTGTATCAAGAACTTGCTTAAATTATGCAGTGTTCTAAAGAAGTAGATTTGAAAATACGAAACTATTTGCTAATGTTATGTAAAGTTTCGAAAGTATTTTGTTAGTTGATTGAATATTCAATATCAAGAACTTGCTAAAATTATGCTAAGTTCCAAAGATATTATTCGATAAAATATGCAGCACTCATCGAAAGTATGGAAAATGGTTTATATGAAGGAACGAACACACCTTCTGTATCCTATAAATCCATAGCGTCGGTCGACCCTCTGGTAACAGTGATGCGGAGGCAGCAGGCACACACTTATTAGGAATAAAAAAAGGTTCGTAATTGAAGTTCAATTGAACTCGTAAACTTGAAAAATAGTTCACTATCCGACTCGAAGGACCATGTTTTGTATATGGGCTGATTACCACAATCTAGTTGATTTGATTGTTGTTGTTTTTTCAAAGTAACAAAAATGAGAACTTTAATGTTTCTCTTACAAAATACATTTCAGAACTGAATACCAAAACTTAACAAGAATAGCGGAAAGGCATACACTTTCTCTTGCCAGATGATAAAAAGGTTATCTAGCAGGTACTTAGACGACCCTTACGGGTTATGGAGAATAAACAGATGATACACTTAAAGTATTCATTGCTGGGAAGAAATTCACTAATATAGTCTTTTAAGAAAAAGTCATTTTGTACAGAACAGCTGATAAATGTATTGAATCGGTATATTGCATTCCTCAAGTATTTGACACAAAGTATATGAAGTGGGTTTGGACATTTATCGATAGAGTATTTAGCTGAAATTGAACAATAGCAATATGATGATTGTTGATTGGTTTATGATTTTGGTTTGTATTACCTCTGGTATTTGTAATAATATTTTTTTCCAATTCTGAATTAGAAGTGACACTTCTCAAAACTCATTCACGTTATCAAAAGTAAAACTTTTCGCAACTGGCGATGGAAAGTA
Organism: Gonioctena quinquepunctata; assembly: GCA_018342105.1. NCBI lineage: Eukaryota > Metazoa > Arthropoda > Insecta > Coleoptera > Chrysomelidae > Gonioctena > Gonioctena quinquepunctata. The sequence goes on from JAFIRS010004961.1 coordinate 62,730, forward strand.
AATTTCACCACCACTTGCAAAAAATACAGGAATAAAATTTGTTATAATTTTGAGGCTATTCAATACATAATATGAATGGTAGAAACTAATTTCAAGTAATAATAACATAGTTTGAACAATTGGTGATATTGACCCTAACTGACAACGTAGTTTTCTATGTAGCATTAATTTCCGTTTTTTCCATGGAAGTCTCTTCAAGGATGAGCACACACTTTCAACGCAATAAGGAGTAAAAAATAATTTCAATATTCAATGACTATGCCAAAACGTGTGGGGTGCTTTGTCGAAATCAATTAAAATAGTCCAAGATACCAGAGCCGGCAGACCTACGTCATTTTAACAAAGCTGAAATTTTCAATATGAGTAGTGTGATATGTAGTTGAGAACGTATGCATACTTGCTTGCTTGAAGGAGGGGCTTTTTCACGGGTAGCGGGTATAGAAGTACATAAAAAACTTTCTCACTTACGTTGAAGTATTATAATGCGTTTGACAATTAATATCGTCCAGTTGGCCAAGCGGCCTGAGGCGCAAGATCTGAGCACTGATATCAAAAACTGGCGAGGGTTCGAATCCCCACGCCTGATGATTTTTTTTTATTTTGTCCATCGAAATTGAGAAATGATCTGTTTTTTTTCATTTGAATATTCATCCCAAAACTAAATGATTTCTCAAATTCAAGCTAGCAAGTACGCATATACGTTCTCAACTACATATCCATACTATTCATACTTAAAATTTCAGCTTTGCTAAATGAGGTATTTAGGTTTACCGGCTCTGGGATCTTACTCTAAAAGTATTATGTTCCAAAAAGATACGTTACCACAAAGCACCCCAGGATTTTCGGCAAAGTAGTTGAATATTGAAATTATTTTTTAATTTTTAGTGCGTTAAAAACGTGTTTTTCAGTTTTTTCAAATATATATATTTTTTATTTTCAAATTGAATTAAAAAAGGATTACATATCAAAATTAGAAAAAATATTGTGTGAAACACGTTGGGAAACTCGCTTTCTTTTGCGGAACTCGCTTCTCTCGTTCCGCAGGAATTCGCTCATTACGAAAAATAGTGCTTTTCCCAACTGGTTGCACAAATAACTATTACGAAAGTGGAGTTTGTGCTATTTAAAATTCTTATTATTGTCTATCCATTACACTCCACAATTACAACACAATAATGTACTCTGCAAACAAATCAGTCACATTTCACAAGTCCTAAATGTACCACGTACGTAAATAAGACATCTTGAATGAAAACTGAACTCCGAATGAAATACTATCGGTACCGCGGTATGCTTAACCTCATATATAATCGCCTTTTGCATCCGGAAGCTTCTGGCAGCTTGTCGGTTCGTGGAAACATCTCAATGATTCCATGTTTGTTTCGATAATCCCCAACCGTTACGTCAACTAGCGTACGATAACCACGCAGTGTCTTACTGTATTCATTTTCGTAACACTGCTCACCTTCAAATTTTGGTCGGAAGCTATAGGCTCACCATGCTATGGCTTCAGTCTTTCCTTCATCTCAGTCCTACAGCTATGTCGGATTCTGTAAACCACATCTTTGATCCTCTTCTTCACCTCGTACGGTCCTTCCAAAACGGTGTCGATTTGGGAGATGAGCCTTTCCTCCGACTTGTGTTGTACAGCCAAACCTGGTGAACTTTGAATCCTCCTGAATTGGCTTTCAAATCTGAACGAGCATTCATCTTATCACTTGCCAGTGTTACTTCTTTCGTGGATTTTCAACAGGCTGTTGGGTGCTGGGCGATCGAAGTTCCATTCCAAAGATAATAATAGCCGGGTTAAGCTTGATCGAATCCATCAGAAATAGTGGAAGGTGTCTGCTCCAGAACTTTTGATGTTTTTCCACAACCTTCAGAACGTCAAACCAAGTCACGGTGAAAGTCACGGTACTGGAATATTTTACACCTGTGCAGTTGAATTGGGAGTAATTTAACAGCTGAATCATATTTCCAGTATAGTATGAAATGAACGAAATAATATCGATAAGGCGTTTCGCTAACCTGATGAACTGAAACGGCTGTCAAACACATTGGAGAAAAATATGCACAACACGGAAATATGGTTATAATGGTGTCTTAATGACACAAGCAAATCCAAAAGTGTATACAGAATGTTTCACTTACAGTTACCTCACTACTCTAACAAAACTTATGCATAAATGCTTATTATTAAAAATTACTTTTTTACGGTCACGACTCGCAAAACAATTGCGAACACTTGTTCTCGGACTGGATGAAAATAGTTTGTCTCGGAATTGAAACAAAAGAGCTTGTTCTCGGACTGGAAGTAAAAGAGAGCTATCCGAATTGAATCACGGCTTTCATATTTATCGGATTCAAAAGAAATATCGGACAATAACCGTATTAAGAAAGACGCTCTTTTCGTCTGATTGACCTAAGAACTGGACCAAAACGCAGCTTATGTTTATGTCCCCATATGAAAAAGCATACTACGTTTTTACTAATATGAATTAACCATCTTAGTAAAAACAGTCAGAAAATTATTTTAGTCTCTTTGTACGGTGCAAAAAGGCATCACATCAGCACTTTCTTTTGTTCGGTTTTGTGATCCTTCCAGTAGCTTTGGATATTTACACTTATTTATTTTTATTTTGTTGCGAGACCATAATCAATATTGAACCCCAAATAGGCAGGGACGTACCAAAGTTACTTCAAACTTTTGTGTGCTATTGTTAGTAACGGAGCTTAGAAAAAATGCTTCGTTACATGAATGGTGCTAAAATATCTCAACATTCCTATTAAACTGGCTCCAACGCGTTTTTGCCCAAAGATTCATGAGCTAAAAATAGTACTATTTCAGAACATTTACCAAAATTTCTGAGTTCAAATCTAAATCATACTAATGAATGCATGGTAGTCTGTAAGATCATTCATAACTGATAACCCTTTTACTATATTTTTTTTGTTAATAAATACAGATTGTGAAGTAAAAATACATTCATTTTCGTAGGCGAATCTGCCTTTAAGCTATAATGCACAAAAAATATTTTTATTCGTAATTCCCAAACTTTTTCGGTCAAACGACCAACTTCAGGGGAAATTCTGGAAAGTGAAAAGGTTATAGGAAATATTATATAAGATAAAGATTCTGTGATACAAAAAAAAAATTGTGTGAAGATATTGAAATTGAAATTACTCACTTATTAGAATTTATACAAAGTAACTTTAGAAGATGAACTCATTTTATGAGACATTATATTCGTAGAAAATTATGATATGTTCCGGACATGTCAAGATTGCAACGAAGACAACGTGAATCAAGAAACATGAACACGCAAGATCACAAATCAACGAATGGATAAAAAAGGGGACATGTCAATTCAGAATCAAAGAGCGCCAGATTTAAAAATATCAAAGAACTAGGGGTGGATTTAGGAGAAGTAGGATGTGCGAAGAAGGAACAGTTTATATTTATATTATAGCGATTTAAAGATAGGATTAAATATAATCTGGTTTGAATGAATCTGCGGATTTACACAACTTTTATTCCTGGACTGTTCTCTAAATATTTCCAAATATTCTAAGAAATCAAGTTTGAGGTTGTTATTAGTGACACTATGCAACATTTTTAAACCATTATTGTTATCAATAGTGTGGTCCTGATCTCTCAAATGATTGCCAAAACTAGATGTTGATGTGTTCTTTGATTCTAGTAGATATTTTCCTAATAGTTTTTCCAATATTAGTTGCATTGTAGTTGTTGCACATACCTTATAAATTCCGCTTTTATCAGTAGGATTGATTTTATCTTCAGTGTTCACAAACAATAAACCCAGGGTATTGCAAGTTTCGAAGGATATTATATATAATATTTTAAATTTTTTTTATAAAAGAGTTTGGAAATAGATAAGAAATATCATTCAAAAATTATAGTGAAAAATATTTAGTATCTGAAGGTTTGTGTATGATAGAAGAATAAGCAATGTTTCTTTCCTTTTTCAAAGATATTTTATAAATCAGCTTAGTAACAATGTAAGGATTATAACATTGTTCAATGCAAGTTGTTTGAGAACGTTGACTTCTTTTTGAGAGTTCAAAGCAGACAAAGGAACATTCAGAAGCCTATGAATGTTGGAATAAAACGAATACATTTTATATTGAAATGGATGATTTGAACTAGCATGAATTATGTGGTCAGTTTGTGTGGGTTTTCAGAAGATATCAAATTGGATTTTTTTGTCAGTTCTGATTTTTGATGGATCTAAGAAGTTGATTGTATTATTGGTCTCTACTTCGATAGTAAATTTAATTTTAGGTTGTAATTCGTTTAATTTATCTAACACTCTAAAATTAAATTCTCTATCGAAGTATAGACAATAAATTTCCTAGATCTATCAATAACCAGAACTGACAAAAAACTCCATTTTGATATCTTCAGAAAACCTTCACAAACTGACCACATAATTCATGCTAGTTCAAATCATCCTTGCCAATATAACACGTCTTCGTTTTACATTCATAGGCTGTTGAATGTTCCTTTGTCTGCTTTGAACTCTCAAAAAGAAGTCAACGTTCTCAAACAACTTGCATTAAACAATGGTTATGATCCTAAAGTTGTTACTAGGCTGATTTATAATATATCTTTGAGAAAAGAAAGAAACATTGCTTATTCTTCTATCTTCCACAAACCTTCAGATACTAAATATTTTTTGATGATTTGTCTTCATCTATTCCTGAACACTTCTATAAAAAAATTGACAATATTGAAATATCCTTCAAAACTTGCAATACCCTGGGTTCATTGTTAATAACACTAAAGATAAAATCAATCCACTGATATTATTATGTGCAACAACAAGCTTATATTGAAAAAACTATTAGGAAAATATCTACTAGAATCGAAGAACATATTAACAGGCCTTCTACTTCCAGTTTTGGTAGCCATTTGAAAGATCAGGACCACACTGTTATTTCTGAATTGACATGTCCCCCTTCTTATTCATTTGTTGATTGGTGATCTTGCGAGTTCATGTTTCTTGATTCACGTTGTCTTCGTTGCAATCTTGACATGTCCGGATCAGATCATAATTTTCTACAAATATAATGTTTTATAAAATGAGATCATCTTCTACAGTTACTTTGTATAAATTCTGAAAAATCAGTATTCTCAATTTCAACAGCTTCACACAATGTTTTTTTTTGTATCACAGAATTTTCATCCGATACAATATTTCCTATAACCATTTCACTTTTCAGAATTTCCCCTAAAGATGGTCGTTTGATCGGAAACGTTTGGGAATTGCATATAACTTATTTTTTATGCACTATAGCCTAAAGGCAGAGTCGCCCACGAAAATAAATATATTTTTACTTCACAATTTATATTTATAAACAAAAATCATACAAGTGCATACAACCTCCTTCTGTTTCAATATTACTATATGTTCAATTATTTTCAGTTCACATCATGGCAATATCATTGCCTCCACCTGCAACTGGAGTTTTTATTGCTGATCACCCGTTCACTTACTTCATCTTATATGATAAAGTCGTCATATTTGGTGGACGCTATTCAAGCTGATTCGGATCAAGTTGAAATCAAAGTGTAGTGTGGATTATAAGTTTCTTGCAATGTTAATAAAATTGACTTGCTCAATATGTTTTTTTTTTTCAAAGGATTCAAATTATGCAATAATTCATTATCTTTATGATCATTTAAATCTTCGGCTATATTTTTCCATAAAATTTCACTCGTATTTTCAAGTGGTAGATGAAGATAATAAAGGTGTTTTTTTGGGGGGGGGGGAACTCACTCTGGATATGTTTTTCCAGATTGTAGAAATTTATTATTTCCAAAAATTATGGTAATGCGGTAGAAAATCTTCGTTCGGTATCACAGGCATTTGAAAGCAAAATTTGTAAAGACAAGCTTTTATTTATACAAATGCACTAAAAGGAAAAAATTATTGATTTAATTGTTTGATCTAGGTTATTCTGTGAGTAACAGATTCAAAATCTTGCCGCGCAAGATTACCTATTTTGTATCCGCGGCAAGCTTTTGATATACTCACAGAATAACCTAGATCAAACAATGAAAGAAATCAGTTTTTTTCTATCTAGTGCATTTGTATAAATAAAATCTTGTCTTAATTTTTTTTTCATAATTTTAAGTTTGTTTTTAAATTGATTTTGTTATTTATTTTATTATTTTTATTTTAGTATTTATGATGTTAAATAACTAGTTTAGTGATTTATATCTAATTTATTTTGGAATTTTGACAAAAAAATCATAATCTCCAACCCCGAAAACCCCTAGATACCAATTTTGAATAGAATCGAACAATAATCACAAAAATTGTCTGCCATATTGGAGCCACCATTCGATTTTTTCTCCTAACAAAAATCACATAATGCATTGTCACCGGAATTATGTATACCTGCCAAATTTCAAGTCAATCGGACGATTAGAAGGGGGTCAAATTTAACTTGCAAGATTTAATTACAGACAGACACCGGGACAGGTGGAACTAAATAAAAACTTTAAGGAAATCTTCCACCCCAAAAACCCCCACATACCAATTTTCAATAGAATCGGACCATAATCACAAAAATTGTCCGCTATATTAAAGCCGCCATTTTGTTTTTTTCCTGAAAAAAAATTTCATAATAAATTGTCACCGGAAATTATACCACCGATACTACTTTTTGAAATGGAAGAAATTGTGTTTGCTTGATAGATGGCGCTTGGGGACACATCAAATTTGAAAAAATTTTAAATAAACA
>JAFIRS010004962.1:0-69496 GCA_018342105.1 Gonioctena quinquepunctata
GCAGGAGCTGAATTCACACACCGTTTTTATACTTATAGCAGGCTACACACACTTTGGCTGTTGCTCAGCTCTAATCCACTCCTAATGAGCATAACGCAAGAGAAAAAAATACACATTCTCAAAAGGAACCCCGGAACTGTAAATGCCAGCTGATCCTTATACACTTACCGATTAATCTGAAGAAGCAGAATCCTCAGAAGTTGAAATATCTTCTGATGAAGAACCGTGGTTTTCGTCGTCCTCATGGTATATCATCATAATTATAATTATTATTATTATTATGTTTGCGCACTAATACATATGTAATATAATGAAATTCTATAAAAAAAATAATTGTTCAGATTAAAATTGAACATATTTTTGGCCGCCTAAATAATCAATCGTCCGTAATAAAAAATAGGCGAATAATTTCGATAAAACTGATACCAAAATTTGAACAGTGGCCAAAACGGATTCCAAATAAGTAATACAAAATTTTGGTATTTTCATTGTGGCACCTACGTGTCAACGATAATGCATTGTTACAGTTCAATGATTTGAAATAATAATTTGAAATAAAAATTGTTATAAAAAATTTTTAAGACAAGGTTTTATTTATACGAATGCACTCGGAAGGAAAAAATTATATCTCTCATTATTTGATCTAGGTTATTCTGTGAGTAACAGATTCAAAATCTTGCCACGCAAGATTACAATGAAATAAATTCGTTTTTTCTTTTTAGTAATAATAGCTTGTCCTTGAAAATTTTGTTTGTATAATTTTCATTTTTAACTTTCCAGTTCTGTAAGTAATAAATGCTTGTTTTTTTTTCATTTATTTGTTTTTTAGTATTCAAAATATCAAATAACTAGTTTAGTAATTTATATCTGATTTATTTTTGAATTCTGACAAGAAACTCATAATCTCCGACCCCAAAAACCCCTAGATACCAATTTTGTCCGTCATATTGGAGCCGCCATTTTGTTTTTTTTTCCAACCAAAAATTTAATGATGCATTGTCACTAGAAATATGTACACCTGCCAAATTTCAAATCAATCGGACAATTAGAAGGAGTCAAAGATTTGATTACCGACAGACACACAGACAGGCACCGGGACAGGTGAAACTAAATAAAAGCTTGTAATTGGGAGATTTCAATAACACATAATTTTAAAGTTCAGAATACACCCAACATAAATTGAAGATTGTTCAGATTTGATACTGAACGAAATGAATAAACCAATCTTATAAAAAAAAAAACAAGTTCACACTTTCACATTCGTCAAAATTTGCCATTTCACAGACTGTCATTCGTTTCATCCGTACCCGCTCACATCACACTCGATATCTTTTCCATATGTGTATCATAACTTTCATATCGTAAATTCATCATGGAAACCCATATAAAAACAAAAATAACCGAAGAGAATTTTCCTTGATGTGTAGCGGTGAAATATAAAGTGTCCCGTAAAAAATATACTACAGCACCCTAAACCAACAGAACAGTTTCATTTTCTTGGAAATAAAACGAGCCCTCGCCCTAATTACCAAGGGAAGTGGTGTTTAACGAGGATCAACGCTTCCCAACCCACCCCAACGCTCCCCTCTGCTCGATAACACGAACCGCTGGTGTACCCAGTAGCCGAAATTCGTTTCTAATTGTTGAACAAACAGCTTCGTGTTGATGATATAAAACAATCTCTTGTTCCTTCTATATACCGGGGATATTCTGTTCAAAGTCGAACAGAAAACAATCATGAGGTTAACTTTAGAGACATAAGGTTACTCACCTAGGAGTAGAGGAAAAAACTCTAAAAAACGAAAAATTATATCTTTTTTATATGCATCCTACTTCGTCAGCTTCTGGCACTCCGTTGGTACTTGGTACATGATGATTTCAAACACACTTGATATAAAATTGAGATATTTGGAAGAACCTGTTGAAATCTGAAATGGGAAAAGTGAAACAAAATGATTACAGAAATAGAATTACTTTCGCGTCAAATAAGGTGGAAGAATTATGGAGCATCTAGGTAGGAAGCAGAAACAAAAAAAAATTAAATATTTATTTCAATATTGGCAACAAGATCATAGATGATATCAATGAGGTGAGCAAGAAGGTTCGCAGCTCACTTATCTATTTAGCTTTTTGACTAAACTTTCTGATTACGGTATGAGAGAAATTGCACTGTCTCTTCTCCATTCATACCTTAACAACCGGAAGCATTTCGTTATCCTCAATAATAACGGACCATCTGGATACGAGTTGGTGAAAACTGTCCTGGGCATATCCTTCTCATTATTTATATAAATGTATTTTTCACCATATCTTATCTAATATATGTGTCGTGTTTGCAGATGATAGCACAATTATATGCTCTGACAAAAACTGTAGACATTCAATTATAACAATGGAACATTCAGAAAATCCAGCGCGTAAATGGTTCACCGGAAAACTTCTGAAGCTGAATAGAGATAAAACCCAAATTTGTTTTTCATCGAATAAGGTGAATCTACTAGGGATCACCATAGATAATAATCTCAACTGGCACAAACATATTGACGACTAATGCTCCAAATTTCCAAAGTTTATATTTTTGCTTCGACAGTTGAAATCCATAATAAGTCCTACTATTTTGTTAACATCGTCGATGGATTGGTTATGAGTAATTATCTAGCAGATAAGTTGACGTTTTCTATTCCATCACATTCAATTGTCATTATTCCATATATATCCTTTTTCGAAACTCCTCCACAGTAATTATTTTATTCCTGATAATACTATTCGTTATATTATATCAAATTGACGTGCCGCATATTCTAAGTAAACCATCAACTCAACTTCGGCATACAAGAAACATGAGAAATCACATATGTTCAAAAAAGGATATTATCATCTGAGCACACGTTATATAGGAATATAAAAGAAACAAAAATATATTCCACGTACTACCACTCAACGATGATATCCGACTTGTATTCGCATAGATATCATATCGCTCATGTATAACTTTAAAGTTCTCGCAAGCAGAACTGCAGTTCGGATGGTTTCGTGGTTTCGAGGCTTACTTGACAAGCTTGAACTACATGGCATAAGAGGGGAAAACTTACTCTTTTTTCGAGTCATATATATGTGGGACAACTCAATACGTAACATACAACAACAAGACGTCAGAGTGTGAACCGATATCATCAGGAGTGCCCCAAGGATCAGTCCTTGGGCCACTCCTGTTCATAATATTTATAAATGACATATTCTACCTCATGAAACCAGCAGAGTGTATCTTGTTCGCTGATGACATTACTTTCTACAATTCCGCCTTGAACCCGACATAACTTCACCAGAAGGACGTCGGAGCATCTAACAAAATCAGTGAGTGGCTCACCCCTAACAACCTGATTCAAAACGACACGAATCAATCACATTTTCTCCCAACACCCACTTTGCCCCAGACGTACTAGATAGCAAACTTAAATGGGATGAACACATTGGTTTACTAGGCAAACTGTTGGCAAGTCAAACCTTCGTCCTTAGACGGCTGAGAAACACTGTGGACGAGAAAGGCCTGAGAATGTCATACTTTTCTCTATTTCAATCTCATTTGAGTTATGGCGTAATTTTATGGGGTAACTCCATCCATGCAAATCGTGCCTTCATTCAGCAGAAGAAAGCAGTCCGGGTTATTGTCAAAGCAGATTACAGAGACTCTTGCAAACCCTGATTCAGGATATTAGAAATTCTAATACTTCCTGCACTTTATGTATATTTCTGTTCGATTGAAATACATTAACATATTTATTGCTATACCAAACACGAAGATCTGCATAGATATCCCACCAGAACTAGCTCTCAGCTCACCAATCTCAGACTTCGTCTCAATACATCATTAAAAAATTCAATCAATTTAAATATACCGTGTGTAACAGGATCATGGTACACCCTCTGCATCTCCTTTAGTTTTGAAGGTAATTGATTGAAATTTGGGATATCCCATGTACTTAATAAGCGGCACTCTTTGACATACACATGATTCTTTTTCACTTCCGGTTTCGCCGGAAGTGACACCAAATTCGATTTTCAAAAGAACACCCTGTATATTATTACATTTCTGAAATCTGCATAATTTTCTGAATCCAATGATACCATATAAGTGACATTTCAAACGTCAATATTTTTTATAATTCAATTTTTAGTTTTCCATTTGAGGGTGCCATGATGGTTCCAATTTATTCCAATTCACCCGTCTACTGCTAGAAAAATCGAAATCCCGTCAAAAATACTCAATTGCGTTTTTTATGAGCAAATGAAGTTCATTGTAATCGATTTTGGGGTAAAACTCAATTTTTTCAAATGGAACCATATTGGTACCGTGGTAACATTTATTAGTACTATTAATAAGAAATTTATTCATACCTGCTAATGAAATGTGCGATAAATACAATCAAAATTACAGCTAAAAGAAAATAAGATAATACAATCACTTTGTTCTAATTTAATGCTTAGAAGTTACTAAGGTGGCACAAAACATAACAACAATTGTTCGAAATGCTGCCATTAACTGCCATTAACGTCAATGCACTTCTGAACTCGCATAGCTTCGAATGCCTGTTGAAGGTAATCAGTTACTAAGGAGGCGTTGAAAACAATGAAACTCTTCATTCAGATTGTCAAATAAATAGGTATTGGTTTATCGGTGTTTTTATTGTGTATTGGTAAAGTCTTTACATTCGTTGTTATTTTTATTCAAAATGCCCCACATTTATACAAGGGATGAAAGAGTGGACATGTTAATTATTTATGGGAAATGTGGAAAAAATGTCGTTGCGGCTAGAAACCTTTATGGCAACCGATATCCTGATAGACAATGTCCAGCGAGAAATTATTTTAATCGTCTTGAAAATCAATTCTGAAGAGATTCCGAAGAAAACATTATCATTGACGAAGGAACGGAAATTAATGTTTTAGCTCGAATAGAAGTTGATAAGACTGTTTCTTCAAGGCAAATTGGGTTTGAATTGGAAATTAGTCACCAAACGGTAAGCCAAATCTTGCATAAACATAATTATAAATCTTTCAAATATCAATTGCACTAGCACCTGTACGAAAATGATTATGAACGTAGGATGGAATATTGCAATAGGATCTTGCAGAATAATGTGCAGCCAAACAATGCTTTTTTGGGAAGGATTTTATTTTCGGACGAGTCTAGGTTTACAAATATTGGATTATTTAACCGACGAAATACAAGGTATTGGTTACAAAAAAATCAAAATTTATTGAGGGAGGGTAACTTTCAAGTGCGGTTCGGTTTCAATGTTTGGCTTGGAATGCTCGGTCGTAGAATCATTGGTCTAATAATATCTGTAGGAGATAGATACTTAGGATTTCTGCAAAATGAAATTGAGGACAGGTTAACTGAATTACCTGTCCATCTACGACAGGGATTGTATTTCCAACAAGATGAAGCTCCTTCCCATAGTTCAAGAATAGTAACTGATTACCTTCAACAGGCATGCCAAGAAAACGTAATTTTGACAAATGGTCCTGTGCGATGGCCTCCAAAGTCACCTGATTTGACACCTCTTGATTTTTTTGTTTGGGGCCACTTGAAAAACATTGTCCATGCAACCGTTGTTACAACCCGCGAAGACCTGGAGTTGCGAGTAAGACGCGCAATTAATAGTATAACGGCCCAGCAATTAGCGAACGTTCTTCAAGAAACAGCTATGCGAGTTCAGAAGTGCATTGACGTTAATGGACAGCATTTCGAATAATTGTTGTAATGTTTTGTGTTCATTTTTTGTATTTCAAAGCCACCTTAGTAACTTCTTGGCATTAAATTAGAACAAAGTAATTGTATTATCTTATTTTCTTTCAGCTGTAATTTTGATTGTATTTATCGCACATTTTATTAGCAGGTATGAATAAATTCCTTATTAATAGTACTAATAAATGGTACCGCGGTACCAATATTGTTCCATTTGAAAAAAAATGAGTTCTACCCCAAAATCGATTACGATTAACTTCATTTGCTCATAAAAAACGCAATTTAGTATTTTTGACGGGATTTCGATTTTTCTAGCGTCAGATGGGTGAATTGGAATAAATCGGAACCATCATGGAACACTTAAATGGAAAACTGAAAATTGAATTATCAAAAATATTGACGTTTGAAATCTCACTTATTCGTTGGATTCAAAAAATTATGCAGATTTCAGAAATGTAATAATATACAGGGTGTTCTATTTAAAAATCGAATGTGGAAAAAAAATATCTGAAGGTCAGAAAGTGCCACTCATTATGTATATGGAATATCCCAAGTTTCAATCAATAACCTTCAAAACTAAAGGAGATACGGGGGATGTACCATGATCCTGTTACAAACGGCATACGATGAAGTGCCTGAATAAAAAAACTCCGGTACCTTGACTTCAAACAAGCCATCAAACACCTTCTATTGGAACATAGCTTTCACTCGGTAGATGAATTTTTGTCAAGTGATCTAACAGAATACAATATTCCGTAAACACCACGATAAATAAAAACAGCCATCTTACTCATTTCAAACATAATTTGTTAGGTGTGTATACATGTTGCTTTCAATTGTTATGTTCACAATATTACCATAAGAAGATATTTCACACCTTACTCAAACATATGTTGAACGATAATTCTACTCTATTCAATTCTACACTTTCGGAATCGTATGAGCAAGGGCTAGACGCTTGTCGCACAGACTCTTATATGATAGAAAGAGACAGAGAGAGAGAAAGCGAGAAAGTCGCATGGAGGGGGCATAACGCTTTTTTCTTACGTGACGATTTATACCAGTCAACACCTACCGCCAGCAGCGTTAAGGAACTTCGTTCCAAAACTAAAGCTGTACATTCTCCATTATTATGATTATGTACTCAACACTTCTATATGGGAATTTCTATAATAAATTTTTATCTTGTATGTGTTTATTCACGAACTGTGAGAATTGCAAAGTTCTGAATGCTGATATTCGTTTATTACTGAAGTTTCATAGCGACCTCCGACATATACACCGTGGTTTTTCAATTCCTCGAGTTAATCAACCTCTTTCATAATATTATACAGTGTGTCCGTAAAGTATGGAACAAATTCATTTTTAGGTAAACAGGTCATTTTAAGAAATAATCCTGAAACACGTCGATTTTTGATGTTAATTTACCGTATTTCAAAATAATAATCTAATATACAGGGTGAATTACGTTCGAGTAATGACGTCACCGTCATTTTTTTTAAATGGAACACCCCCATTTTGTCTCAATTTTCGGATTACTCTAGCTGAGCTGATTCGAAAAATGTATCACATGTTGATTCCAATTGGTACAGGGTGGACAAAAATACAATAGTTTTGTGTGTGCTCATAAAGTAACGCGTAACATTCTTTATTAGGTAAATTAACAATATTATCAAAAATACTCATTGTCTAGCGGCAATTGGTTTAAATGTAACACCCCGTAGTTTGCTACATGTGTAGAGTAATAAAAATGAGCTGTTTCCAAACATGTTTGGTACTTGTGGTCTAGCAGACAGAATATGACAAAAAATATTTCTTGTCTATTCATAAAAAACATAGTCGTCTACTTTTTTGGGAAATGTCATTATTTGTTTAGTAATTTATTGATGTTCAGTGACAGTTTAGTACTACAATATTTTTGGTATTCGTGAATATTCGATTTAATTGGAAGTAGAAATGGAGTTAGTGTAAAACAAAGAATTGAAATACTTATGATGATTGGGTATGGAGACAGATCGCGAACTCAGATGGAAGTGTGCAATTTGTTTAATGATAAATATCCAGAAAGACCTATAACGCGTTCAACAGTCAGTAAGATTGAAACGAAATTTCGAGAAATTGGTAATGTTGAAAATGTACGCAAATCAGGTCGTCCCCCTGCAAATGCTGATACAGCATTAGATGTTTTACTGGGTTTTGAAGAAGATGCGCACACTTCTGTTCGTAAAGTTAGTCGCTATATCGGTGTTAGCAAAACAACGGTACACAAACTATTGAAGCTTGAAAAATGGCATTCTTATGAAATCAAACTTGTGCAAGAATTAAACGAAGATGATCCCGATAGAAGACTCCAATTTTGCGAAGAAATGATGGATAAATGTCACCGAGACCCTCTCTTGATACAAAACATTATTTTTTCTGATGAGTCCACTTTCATGTTAAATGGTGAGGTTAACCGTCAGAATTGTAGATACTGGGCAAAAGAAAACCACCACTGGATGCGTGAGCATCATACACAATACCCTCAAAAGGTGAATGTATGGGCTGGAATTGTACAAAATCGAATCATCGGACCCTACTTTTTCGAAGGTAATTTAAACGGGGCAACGTACCTTGAGTTTTTAAGGGGGTATCTCGTACCTACTTTACGTAATTTGTTTCCCAGCAGATGTAATCCTGGAGGTTTTGATGAAAGTTTATGGTTTCAACAGGATGGTGCAACTCCACATTATGCTGTAGATGTTAGAAGGTACCTAGATGAAATTTTTCCGAACAGGTGGATTAGTAGACGTGGACCCACTGAATGGCCAGCGAGGTCACCAGATTTAAATCCTTTGGATTATTTTCTGTGGGGCCATCTGAAGAATGTTATTTATGAAACGAAACCAGCGAATATTGCAGATGTACAAGATAAAATTCGAACAGAAATAAACAATATTACGCAAGAAACCATACACAAGGTTCAACAAGAATTTGTACACCGTTTGGGTTACTGTCAAATACAGCAAGGGCTGCAGTTCGAACATTTATAAAGTCATGTATTCCAGCATATTCTGTCCGCTAGTCAATAAGTATTTTTGATAATATTGTTAATTTACCTAATGAAGAATGTTACGCGTTACTTTATGAGCACACACAAAATTATTGTATTTTTGTCCACCCTGTACCAATTGGAATCAACATGTGATACATTTTTGGAATCAGCTCAGCTAGAGTAATCCGAAAATTGAGACCAAATGGGGGTGTTCCATTTAAAAAAAATGACGGTGACGTCATTACTCGAACGTAATTCACCCTGTATATTAGATTATTATTTTAGAATACGGTAAATTAACATCAAAAATCGACGTGTTTCAGGATTATTTCTTAAAATGACCTGTTTAGCTGAAAATGAATTTGTTCCATACTTTACGGACACACTGTATATAGATCCTCATGTATTTGTGAGATGTAAGTATATTGAAAAATCGCCAAATAAACATTTTTAGGAAGGTGAATTATTTCTGGTTATGAAACATAACAAATGTAGTATATAGCCTCAGAAGCTATTTGTTCCAATCCAGTATTTCTCTGGACGAGTTAACTAACCCCTGTTGCATTAGCAGTATTGATTGTGGACATGATTCATTTACATCTACGAATTAATTAATTGGAAAATCACCTCCAGTTGCACTCACTGAATAACTAGGAACAATTTAGTATTTCGCGAACACGAGGATTTAACTGAATCGATTGAGCAAATATCATACACTGAGAGGGAGAAACACAATTTTACTGTTCACTGAAAAAATTCTCGGGAATTCATTGAATAAATATGAAGAGTTCACAAAATGTTGATTTGGAACCATTTGCTATGTGCCTTTCCATAGGAGAAGTAAAATGGATTCCGAATATCACATTGATACAGATATACTACAAACAGTATAACAATTTTGGTGAAAGAATACTTGGAATAATGATATTGCCACTGAGGAACAGTGAATCACAGATAACTAACCACAACCAACCAAAGAGAGCTGTGTTTCCATTGTGAAAATGATATGCATCATTTTCATATCTTTGGAATCTCCAGTGTTCACCGCCTTCCATATATATATATATATATATATATATATATATATATATATATTGTTATGCCACGTAAACACAGAGAAATTTTTCTACGATACAAAACAACGTAATATTCTTGATAAACAGTAAAGATCAATATGGACCACCTGCTAGACTGAAACAGCGGATAAGCATACGTTCGTAAAACCATACGTTGTTATCGGGAGACAAATAAAATGCTTTTAAAAATAATTACCAAGAAATATCCCTTGTAGACCGGACGCATAAATCATTCAACTAGAAGCGTAAACAACGATTATTGATTGCTACTGGGTACATTCCCAGCGAGATAAGAAAATCAGTTTTATTTACTACCGAAAGAAAACATATCCATATTTCAAACACCCGTCCAAATTCGATAAACATGGGGTCATTAATTCCGCGATAGCGCGACAGCTACCGTAAATATATTATCCAATTATAACATAGATAAGCGAGAACGGGTTAGAACAAACAAGACCCCTATCAGTTTACGATGTCACCTCGTTATCTGCACATAAACACACTAAGCCACGCCTACTAGCTCCCGTGTTGAAGATCATATAAAAGCGTGAGTTTCATGTCAACAAATTCAATTCGATTCGGTGTTCGACAGTGAACCAAAGACCATGTAACCTCAAATGTAAGGTTAGAATTCAAGTTAGTTCAAAACAGTAACCCATTCAGTCATCACTTATATTATACGAAAATATTTCGGAGAACATGTCATTCGCAAAAGTGCGGTATAAACGTCAGTCTAAGTACAGTATCGTACAATAATAATGAAAGTTTCCAAACCAGTGTAGTGAACTTCAGCAAACATAGAAACTCAGCAAATTCAAATCAAGTATTGAAGCTCCTAGTAAAAACCCGAGTGAACAGTATAGTTTCCACCAATTGTCAAAGATTCCAAAACAGAGATAATACAACGGGATTCAGCAATTCCAATGGTTCACGATCACTTAGAAAAACCTTAACTGTATACGAATATACCGGGCGAATTAATTAGAATAAACGATTGACGCGGAGAAAAAGAACTAATAATAATAATTCTATTATGGCAAAAATTAATTGCCGTTTAAAACTACTCCAGTGAATAAGTGTTAAACAGGGTGAGTCTCATGTTTGTTTTTCTGTATTTATGTTTATGGCAAAAACTCAACCTTTCCAAATGTGTATGTGTCTATAAGTTATATTCATAGTTTCAAGTTTACAAAGATCGCAAAAATAGAAGTATTGTTATCCGTTTGTAGCAATGGATTTTCAAGATTGTTTCTTTTAGTAAAATTATTTCTATTGTGAAGCCCATTGCAGAATTATCTGCCAATACGCTACATTCGTTTTCATTGTACGAATATTGTGGCCTATCATACGTCCATAGACGATTGATAGAATTGTGTCAATTTTTATTAAATATATATATATATACATTCTTAACTTTATGAGTGCATTATTATTTTATTAAATCATTGTTTGGTTCGAATCTTTCTGAACGGTAGTACTTCCTGAATAAACAACCCATGTTCCGGTATTGAAAGACAGGATATTGATATTTGTAGACCGCTCCATATATCATATCCGGTTCGACTACATTCAGATAGTCGATGCTTTTAATACTGTTTTTCCAATCTAACGAATAATGCCTGGTATTACAGGTGTGGTGTGTTAGTTCACAACACCCTGTATAGCCCAGCTTGTAACATTGATGTCAGGTGTGCGAGTAATAATTGAGGAAGTACATTAACGCATATATGATATTTTCCACAGAAAAAAAAAAAAGTGTCAAACAAAAATTGAATTTGAATTTTTTTTTAATAAATATTTTAATTTTTTATTTTTACAAATAATTGTCAGTGGAAAAAAGACTAATTTGAACAGAAGTAAATGAGTAGAAAAATTGTGAAAATAGTTTAGTATTAGTTAGTATAATATCGTTGTTAATTTGCAAGCACGATATTGGGAAAATAAATATATATAGCGTTTATACCGATCAAAAACTCAGGAAGTATTCGAAAAAGCAAGTGAAGTTTTATTTTCAATCAATGGAGATTTTTATTGGAATAATTAAATCATGGAAACTCAGACAACAGTGCCGTGGGTTAGGTATGAACCGCAAATTAGTATAACTTTGGATAATATTCCTTTTTATAATGGTACCACAGAAATCAAAGATTTTATTCGTGAAATTGAGGATTTGGCAGCTGTAGCAAAATGGACCGACAGTCAAATAAGTTCTATAGTTAGATTAAAACTGAAAGGCATCGCTAGATTATTTATTGAAGCAGAATATAGTTTACAAAATACAGACAACTGGCAATTAATTAAAAAGGAATTATTGAAGCAGTTTAGCAAATTGAAATTACCTGGAGAAGCACAAAAAGAATTTTTGAATTGTTATCAAGAAAAGAATGAATCAGTTAGGAATTTTTTCATAAGATTAAAAATATGTGCATCAAAGATAAGGCACCTCACAGGAAATAATAGAATTGACAATGTATTAGAGCAAAAATACGAGCAAGATTTATTGGTACAATTTGCAATTGGATTGTTAGATCCTGTTAGAAAAAAAGTTTTATCTGAAAGTCCTGTCAGTTTAGAAGAAGCCATCAAATTAGCAGAAAAGGAAGAATTAATTGAGCAAATTACGAATACACCGAATATGAATTTCAGAACTTTCAATGCGAATATAATATTGTGCACACATTGTAACAGAAAAGGTCACACAGCAGGAGATTGTTATATGAAAAATTGCGTATGCCTAACATGTCAAGAAGTCTGACAGATGTCATATCGTTGCCCAAATAGGAATAGTTTTCAAAAGAAGAGATTGAATGATTCAGGAAAATGGTTTTCCAACTACGCTAAGGAAAAACGATTTAAAAAATATGGAAAATTGAATAGACATAGGAAAAGGGTTCCCAACCATTCGAAAGAAAATAGATTTCAATCTCATAGAAGCAGGAATGAACGAGGAAATATTAGGAGAATAAATTACAGACAGCAAATAGGAAATAGTTATGGAAATGGCAGAAAAAACTATTTAAATAGTGAGAGGCAAGAGGAAAATATACTAATCGACGAGGAACAGAAAAATGTAATTAATCTGGAAGTAGCAGGAATTTTGAGGCATATATCCATAGATATGAGATCTCCAGTATCAGTGGTTCATATTAATATTGTTAGAGGTATGAAATTAAATTATGATTTGCCGTATCACCTCAGAAATGGACAAGGAAATTTCATGCATTATATCGGCTCGGTTATATTGCCAATCAAAGTAAAGGAAGGAAAAATTCTGGAACATGAATTCTTAATAGTTGAAAATGATCACCGTAGTACTGAAATAACACTGGGATTAGATTTTTTACGAAAACATCACGTGCAAATTGATTGGAGAGAAAATCAAATGTATTTATCAGGGGAAATTATCGAGTTGAAAAAGAAAATACAACACATATGCCAAACGAATCGGGATGACGAACAGAGGAAGTTGCAAAAGAGATTTGAAGAAGTAGAAAAACGATTAAGAGATGTCAATATCATGATGTACGATTGGATGAATTCTGTAGAAAAACTAGAATTGAAGAGGGAGGGCCCGCCCAAAGCAATCCGCGAAGTATTTATCAACAGAGTTTCATGCCATGAAACGAAACGTACAACTTCGAATCAAATAGGGATATCAGGGACCGGTGATTTAATGGTGACACCAGGTTTTGAAAAACAGTTTTGAAGAATATGGAAAATCGTCTGGACAAAGCGAAAATCAAGACAAGCGTTTGAAAAAGGAACAAGGCATTGATGATTCGAATGCGACATCATGTCCAAGAAAAGAGAGAAGAGATGAATCTAGAACAGTGCCACATATGGAAAATGGAAAAACCGACGCACCCTGTACATTAGGACCGATAGTCACACGTGACAGTCGACAAGTGGAAATGCATACGTATAGGTACGAGCATTTCCTGCCTAAAGAAACGGAGAGATGTAACGGAACATTGCCCATACAGCACTACAGCGAGGATGAAGAAAATTATAGTCAGAAAAAGGAAAAAGTTGGTATGAAAGTTTTTGAAAGTGAAAATATTCCCGCAAGTAGCCAGACATATTCAGGGAGAACGGAAATTGCAACAGTTAATGCATCAAGGAATCGAAGGAAGGTGATCGATGTAGACAATAGGAAATCATTGGAAGATAGTTTGAGAGATAGATACGAATCACCCAAGGGAGATGCTCTATCCACCAGGAAGTTGGAATCTGCCAAGCACCTAGGAATGACGGTCGCCAAAGATAAGACTTTTTCTACAGTCGTAAATCACAAGGATGAAAATTTCTTGCCTAAGGACGAAATCCTACCGCCCAGATTTTTGAATGTTCAAGCAAAAAGTATAGTGAACTCCGAAGATACGAAATTACGAAGTATTGCAGAAAATGGATTTTTAACCCCGAGAAAACGAAGCATAGGAGAAGATTTTGATATGGATACGATAGTAAAGAAAGAAATAAACCCAGAAGTGAAAAAGATTAGAACTTTAGCCAGAAAGAAAGGAAAATCTAATTTAAAAAAGACATCGCACGTTAATTTTGAAATCCAACCAGTGGAAGAAACAAGAAATCAAATAATACTTGCTAATCGATTCAACAAGTATATGAATGCAAGCAGCAGACAAGCGACACAAGAAAATGAGGTAAAATTAGATCAAGTTTTAGTACAAACTAAAGAAAATATGCCAGATGAATTACCAATAGTTAATGCCGAAAAATATTAAAAAATGTCAGCCAAGTGAAATGTCCAAAGAAAATGAAGAAAGCATTTCTGAAAATAAATTCCCCCTTACACAACCCATGACACGCGGCACTGTTCAAATGACACCCATGAAAAATTTGGTTCAATCAGTTAAATATCAGTAAACAAGGAAATTTTCAGTATGCACCAGAATGTAGGAACGTATATATAGTATGTAAATTATTATAGTTTCAGCAGACTGCAAAAAGACGCAGAAACAATTGAAAAATCCCTGAAGGTTATTTGCCAAAACATATTTATAGCTACAATGAACTTGTAAAAATTGGAATGAATAAAAATACGAAATCTACCGATACCTTAATGAAAAACGGAATTAAATTAATTGTATCATAGTACGGGAACAAACTGAAAAAAATATATAAGAGAATCAACTGACAACGTGAAACGCGAACAGGGACAATTTTAGCAAGTGTTTGGATGTAAAATAATGACAGTAAATTCCACGGAAAATTCAAGCAAAGCTATTTTGAGACGGATATAGTTCATTACAGGTCATAGAAAAACGAAGAATGGTCGATAGAACTGAAATGAAACACTGTACGGATTACAGGCTATAAAAAACCAAAAACGCGATATGTTATGAAAATTAATTAAACAGTTAAAGAATATCGAATCGCCGAGTTACATAATGAAGATAACTAATATAACCACGATTTCGGAAAATGTGTTTACGGATTTGTAGAATATTCGAGAACACAGAAAGAAGAACCAAAATGATGAGACCAGCAGATCCAGAAAATATCTCTGAACAAACAGCAGTGGACAATCCAGCATGGCGAAGCGAAATGATGAGACCAGCAGATTCCTAGAGCAGTGCGAATTCACAGTGTGGTTTGAGTTCAAGCACTCCGCACAGAATTCAGTGGACACAATTCACCACACAAATCACCTGTGTTAATGGTACCGCACAAATATGATTCCCAGGAACGAAGATTTTTAAACGAATGAATTAACACCGTTTGACCACCGACACCGAATACCATTTACAACATTATGCTAAGGAATGACCTTGTCACCGAACCAGAAAACACAGGCTGTGCTATCTGTCTAGTTCCGATACCGACTAATTATCACGGCTCACTGACCCGAAATCGTATGGAAGGCCTTACAATCCCAAAAAGCCAGATGTCTAGAGCAGATAGTTAAGGAACAAATCATCCCGTATCGCGGATACGCACCCTTACCCAGCGGCGTAGTAGGAAAAATTCCCAGAGGATCCAACGGATAGAGTCAAATTGATGCCCACCGGAATAGAAATGAGAAAATCCTCTCGTTGAAGAAAGCGAGGACATACTCTTACAGTATGGAAATTACCCCATGGAAGAAAGAGACTTTATTGTGTGTTTGCATGATTATTTGCATGTTATTTTTAAGAAAATTAGACTTAAGTAGCTGAGAAGTGAGGTTAATAAATGTGGGGATAGACTATAATTATCCTCTAGAAGATGTAAAATAGTAGTCTATTGTAATTGTCACAGTAAGACTTATAAAATTTGCCGATAGAATAGGATTACCCTTCAGCAAGTTAAAACATTTTTGCTTATTGTTGGTGAACGTGATGTTATTTTGAAAAAAAAAAAAATTTGAGTTTGTCAAATCTTTTTTGTAAAGGGTTGGGACGAAATGTTATGCCACGTAAACACAGAGAAATTTTTCTACGATACAAAACAACGTAATATTCTTGATAAACAGTAAAGATCAATATGGACCACCTGCTAGACTGAAACAGCGGATAAGCATACGTTCGTAAAACCATACGTTGTTATCGGGAGACAAATAAAATGCTTTCAAAAATAATTACCAAGAAATATCCCTTGTAGACCGGACGCATAAATCATTCAACTAGAAGCGTAAACAACGATTATTGATTGCTACTGGGTACATTCCCAGCGAGATAAGAAAATCAGTTTTATTTACTACCGAAAGAAAACATATCCATATTTCAAACACCCGTCCAAATTCGATAAACATGGGGTCATTAATTCCGCGATAGCGCGACAGCTACCGTAAATATATTATCCAATTATAACATAGATAAGCGAGAACGGGTTAGAACAAACAAGACCCCTATCAGTTTACGATGTCACCTCGTTATCTGCACATAAACACACTAAGCCACGCCTACTAGCTCCCGTGTTGAAGATCATATAAAAGCGTGAGTTTCATGTCAACAAATTCAATTCGATTCGGTGTTCGACAGTGAACCAAAGACCATGTAACCTCAAATGTAAGGTTAGAATTCAAGTTAGTTCAAAACAGTAACCCATTCAGTCATCACTTATATTATACGAAAATATTTCGGAGAACATGTCATTCGCAAAAGTGCGGTATAAACGTCAGTCTAAGTACAGTATCGTACAATAATAATGAAAGTTTCCAAACCAGTGTAGTGAACTTCAGCAAACATAGAAACTCAGCAAATTCAAATCAAGTATTGAAGCTCCTAGTAAAACCCGAGTGAACAGTATAGTTTCCACCAATTGTCAAAGATTCCAAAACAGAGATAATACAACGGATTCAGCAATTTCAATGGTTCACGATCACTTAGAAAAACCTTAACTGTATACGAATATACCGGGCGAATTAATTAGAATAAACGATTGACGCGGGAGAAAAAGAACTAATAATAATAAATTCTAATTGCCGTTTAAAACTACTCCAGTGAATAAGTGTTAAACAGGGTGAGTCTCATGTTTGTTTTTCTGTATTTATGTTTATGGCAAAAACTCAACCTTTCCAAATGTGTATGTGTCTATAAGTTATATTCATAGTTTCAAGTTTACAAAGATCGCAAAAATAGAAGTATTGTTATCCGTTTGTAGCAATGGATTTTCAAGATTGTTTCTTTTAGTAAAATTATTTCTATTGTGAAGCCCATTGCAGAATTATCTGCCAATACGCTACATTCGTTTTCATTGTACGAATATTGTGGCCTATCATACGTCCATAGACGATTGATAGAATTGTGTCAATTTTTATTAAATATATATATATACATTCTTAACTTTATGAGTGCATTATTATTTTATTAAATCATTGTTTGGTTCGAATCTTTCTGAACGGTAGTACTTCCTGAATAAACAACCCATGTTCCGGTATTGAAAGACAGGATATTGATATTTGTAGACCGCTCCATATATCATATCCGGTTCGACTACATTCAGATAGTCGATGCTTTTAATACTGTTTTTCCAATCTAACGAATAATGCCTGGTATTACAGGTGTGGTGTGTTAGTTCACAACACGCTGTATAGCCCAGCTTGTAACAATATATATATATATATATATATATATATATAAATATATATATATATATATTGTTATGTTAGGAAATGTATATAAAATAAAGAAACTGATAATTCATTATTATTATTAGGTGTTTAAGTTATCGTGGTTCATGCTATGTTTGTTTTACAATTTTTCTATACTTTTTACTGTTCTAGAATCTTATACCATGTTCTAGTCGATGCATTTGTATCAAAAAGTCAGTCCTTGAGTAACTCTATTGTCATAAGTATGTTACCAATAATACATTCAATTTGCACAAACAATAAAAATAATAGGAAATTTAAATTCATGAAAAAAGTTGGAACATCCTGTATGGTAAACATCTCAGGAGGAAACCCAACAGCGAGATGTCAAATAATAAAATATAAAAATTAAGAAAACAGAAAAATGTCAAATATGAATTTTAACCAAATTTGTACATATAATATAAGATCTAGAATTATATATTGTAAATAAAATCATTAGAATAAGTTATAATAATAAACAGTGATAAAGAAAGTGGAAACAAACTTTAAATTTGTGAAAGAAACAAAAAAATGTATGTTGCCAAAAAGAAATGTAATAAGCTTGGGAGATGAAAAATTGAGGTAGAAACGAAACCAGTTATCAACTTAGAGAGAAAAATTATAATAAAACACAAGATAAAAACAAGCAGAACTGTCCTTAAACGTTAAACAAGGAAGTCAGATACGAGTGGGAAAATGAACAAACAAGAAAAAACCACTAACCTTATTGAGATAACGAGAGTCCAGTCCATGCCATTGCCAGGAACAAGAAGGGGGCTTTTTGCAGTGTAGCTGTATTTTTCCAGTGAGTACGAATACTTCTAATGGTCTGAAGAACATCAAAAGAGAAGAATAGCAGGTATTTCAGAAGAAAAACTAAATAAAGTGCAACATATCAGGTCCAGACACTTATATTGGTTATTTGATCACATTGTGTCCATTCATTCGAACATTTGATGTTTTTTTCTATGCTCACAGACTGTTCATAACATTGGAACGTTTATTCACCAAGTATTTCATCATACATAGGAAGTTTTACCATTTCACATGACTGTTCTGAGTTAGATAATTTAGATATCGCAGAGTAGGTCAATTTTAAAGATTTATTGCAATAAAAATAACTATTTGACGATTTTTCTGCATTCTTTGTTTATCTATTGAGCACCTTATCATAAACTTTCCACAAAATAGCATATTTGACATCAAGCAGTGCACCAAGTTGACACTACTGAATTCTGCCATGATAATAGAGATGACTCATTCTCCATAGGCGTACCGACTGAGCTGGGATAAGGTAAAAAGGTGTTGAAAAGGGGTTAGACAACATAGCCGGAGTTTCAATACTGTTATGAAAGATATTGATTTTTCAAAATTATTAAATAAAAAAAAAAGAAATCACTGAAACAAATTCACCATATGAATATTTTATGATGACTAGTTGTTGATAAAAAAGTAACAATAACAATTAATATTATAATAACGATGAGCCAATAACAAATACTAATATAAATATAATAAAGAACAAATATAAGAATATTGAAGAGCCTATCACAACAATATATATATATATATATATATATATATATATATATATAATATATATATATATATATATATATATATATATATATATATATATATATATATATATATATATATATATATATATATATATATATATAAATATGAACAGTGGGGAATAACGGGGATCTTCAGTCAGCACAAGTGTTGAACTATGAAAAACTCTTTAATACGATGGACCGAGCTTTCAACACTTGTGCTGACTGAAGATCCCCGTTATTCCCCACTGTTCATACCAATTTTCAGTCGTTATTTCCAAATTCATATATATATATATATATATATATATATATATGTATATTTATGTATATATATATATATATATATATATATATATATATATATATATATATATAAACTCCGCGGGAAATATCTGAGAAATGAAAGAGGATATCCATATTTCATGAAAATAGATGTCAAAGAGTCCTCTCATTTACGTAGAGATCCATCACTAGGCCTCAATCGTTAGAACGTCGCGACACCGATGCCATTTTTTTCGAACGGCACCCCAGATATTCCAATGTTTCTTATACTCTGCATCAAATTCTGGATTCAGCGATATAGCACACTCATAGTTACCCTTGGATGAAAAAAGGCAGTTCTATTGCATATCATACAGAGGGCCATGGATGTGTCAAAATGGAAAGCATCAATACGAGTTTAATTTATCTAGAAGTTATAATTGTATTTTCTGTCCGGTGTTATCTATTTGTGTCTAACTGTACAATCGCAGACAATACAAACTGAAGAAATGATTCGAAAAAAAAACCTTTCAACTAACTCGACCAACATGATAATTACCGAAAAATTAAACTCTTAACATGAATTATTCCAGTGTTCAAATTTCCTTTGCCCACGTAGAAAACACATATTGTATTTTTTTATTGATCCTCGATTCGTGAGAACTAAGAGAGAACTCGCGATATGAAAGCACAAACATTCGTGATAGTATTTTTTAATCATTACTGACTATTTGATATATCCTCACGAAAAATAATCCAGTGTAGTGATATCTAGACTTCGAGCTGGCCATGGTGTTGGACCCCTATTTCCGATCTGATTCTCATTGTAAGATTGGACTATTCTAATATTATGCGGTGGTTTCCCTTCTTGTTGAAAGCACTTATTGAGTCGAATTTGTATTGGTAAATTATACAAGAGATTTGGTAACACACTTGGAAAAAAAACAAATACCCCTCTCCATTGAAAATTATTTCGAAAGAATCAGGTCCTATCAAATAACCCTCAATGATTCCGCACCAAATCACCCCCACACAGATTGATACCTTGTTTTTTGAATACAATGAGAGTTCACGTCGGACCAATAGTGACAATTATGTTTGTTTATTATAACGCTGTTATGAAAACAGCTTGCATCACTCCATTATATTTTGTTCAATCTCCTTTCAACATCTCCTTAATATGGAAATCAATAATGGTTATGAAAAAAAAAAATATGGAGACTATTACCTAGCCCTAGTTTTCGAACCAAATGTATTTTGTAGGAATGGATTTTTTGACAAGATACGTTGTATTGACGATTTCGAAATATCACAATCCATTGCTACTTTTCTGATAGAACTATGTGGTTCCAACAGCAACAGCATGATTCTCATCCGTAGTTGCTTTTGGTTTTATTTGCATCCCTTTCAATGAATATAAAACCCGTAGGGAAATAACATACCTAAATGAAGTCAGAACTGAACTAAACTGTGAATAATAGTTGAGAACCCAATATTACCATCAAGTACAAGCAAGGTAAACCTTATATCCTGGATACTCAGGTGAAAAACATAAAACTGTCACATAAATTTTGGTAGTCCACACCAATATCGCATCTCTCACTGTCTCAATGATCTCCAGTTATTCGTACACACTCATCACTGCATTGAAGTGTCTGAGACATTGTTTCAATTTTTAAATGTTTTTGCTTGTTTTTTTCATATTGTTTTTGACCGCGAACTCAGTTGTAAAGCAACTCTGGAAAGTCAGAGACTTGGGTGGGTCAAAAAAATGAGGACCTTAGCATTTCTAGTGTCATCCGAAGCACTACCCGGCTGGTAACTGTGGCCAGTCCGAAGGATTGATATCTAGGTACCAATAATGCTTGGTTGGTCACCTATATCCTCCCGCTCAACGAAACTACAGAAATAAATCTTTATTTCAGTAGCCGTGCCGAAATTCGAACTTGGACTCACTGGACATCAGCCAGCGCCTCTACGCACACGATCACCAGCCCAGTTTTGGCTTTCATCTTATATCCCCGACTTCATTGTCTGGCTAAAAAGTTACAGCATTTATCGAGGAGATCGTGAAAATGGGCGCCGTGGCAGTGAAGTGTGTATATACCTAAAAACTGACTACTTCAAAATATTCAAAATCAGCACTTTTGATAAATATATACCAGGGGTGGAAAGTGTCTGGTACATCTCCCCAATCACGATGTCTCGTTCGTCATAGCAGGCCTTCTTACTCAAATACTAACTCAGACATAATACTCATTGAGATGATCAAGGAAGCAGGTAATACTCTACGCAACTTGATTGTACTGAGTGACTTCCCATTCATAATTTGGACCTCATCCGCATTTTCCGAAAATCGAAACCCTGCCGATCTGTTATCGAATATGATCCAAGACTACGATCTCTCCCAATGGATTCGAGAACCAACTAGGTTCCGAACAAATCACAACCCCAGACAATTAGACCTGTTGCTCACCAACAACGTCGGATTGCTATCTAGCATAGAAATATTGATCCCAATGGGTGTTTCCGTTAGAACCAAAACGCCTCCTTGTAACTATAGAGTCAAACATCACAAAATCAATTATACCTCCCTGAAGCAACAATTAAGTATGGTAAACTGGAACAATATTTACAATGCACAAAATATTGATGACAAAAAAAAATTCACGATACCATATCAGCCCTTACCGCACGGTCCACGAAATAATTCTTCATAACAACCAATAGGAGAAAACCGTATGCAAAACATGATATAATTGACAAATGTAAAATATAACGAAGACTTTGGCGTTAATTAAATGAAACATCTAGATATGCACACGGTTTCGGTATTCATCGTGTGTTTTCGAACAATATATCCAGAGGAGAAACCTTTCTCCAATGCCCCCAAGAGTGACAATAGAAATAAAAGACATCGATAACCCACATGGATTTCTACCTGGTTGATCCACTGGAACTAACCCACTTGAATGCTTCGATCATTGAACAAACTTTGTCGATCAAGCCCATTGATATTATATATTCGGACTTCTCGAGCGTTCGACCGAGTACCACACAAAACTGGAACATGGTATCCGTGGATTACTACACAAATGGGTAGAAGGGTTTCTCAGCAACAAAAACTTCAAGGTCCGGGTGACACAATGTTCTCTCTGGCGCCCCCCGGGGTCTTTCCTGGACTCCATTCAATTTCTTATATATATATATATATATATATATATATATATATATATATATATATATATATATACAGTATGTATGTATATACAGTGTGACCCATTAGAAATGGAACCACCCCTGTGAAACACGCATTTTTCAGTCATTCTCAAAAATTAAGCATCAAAAACTGTATCTTGACACAAATTTTCATAACTTTAGTTCCATTTCCAAGGCACTCTATGGTTTTTTTTCTTCGTTGAAAACGGCAAAAGTTTATTAGGCTATTTTTATTTTGAATTTTTTTGTTATAAATGAAAACCATGGAAATTTCATAAAACAATATTGGTTAACAACGAAGTTACAACAACTTAAATTTTGGAAACAAAGTATTTGATATTAATTTTCATGTAGATTATAGACATATTTAAAATCTGGCAACACTGCCGATGCAAAGTAGAACACCAGTGAATTTGTACAGCGAAAATCCGAAATCAATAGCTCATTCCGTTCTACAGTTATAACTCCTGAAAGTATGGTAATGTGAGCGGTTTCTGGTGGAAGCGATTTTGTAATAAAAATCTAACTACGCCACTGGATTTGTGAATTATATTCCCTTAAAATCATTTATTCAAGTTTAGGTTATAAGTGTATTCGAGAATAACAAGTTATGCCGATAAAAACCGATAAAAACGAAATAGCCGATAAAAACGAAATGAACCGAATCAAGTTTTGAAGTATCAAAATTATTTATTCAATAATAAAACAGAAAACAGGACAAAAAAATGTTCCTTTTTTATTTTGCAAAACTCAACCGAAACAAGTTTTTAGAGAAAGTATCAATAATTTGAGGAAATCTGAACTAATACATTGGGCATAGGTATTGTACTAAATCAATAGTAGGCTGTGATTTAGTACACCACAAATCGCTCACATTACCATACTTTCAGTAGTTATAAATGTTGAACGGAATGAGCTATTGACTTCGGATTTTCGCTGTACAAATCCTCTTGTACTCTTCTTTGTATGGGCAGTGTTGCCAGATTTCAAATATGTCTGCAATCTAAATAAAAATTATAATCAAATACTTTGTTTTCAAAATTAAGGTTGTTGTAACTTCGTTGTTAACTGAATCAAGTTTTGAATTATCAAAATTATTTATTCAATAATAAAACAGAAAACAGGACAAAAAAATGTTCCTTTTTTATTTTGCAAAACTCAACTGAAACAAGATTTTAGAGAAAGTGTCAATAATTTGAGGAAATCTGAACTAATACATTGGGCATAGGTATTGTACTAAATCAATTGTAGGCTGTGATTTAGTACACCACAAATCGCTCACATTACCATTCTTTCAGTAGTTATAAATGTTGAACGGAATGAGCTATTGACTTCGGATTTTCGCTGTACAGATCCACTTGTACTCTTCTTTGTATCGGCAGTGTTGCCAGATTTCAAATATGTCTGCAATCTAAATAAAAATTATAATCAAATACTTTGTTTTCAAAATTAAGGTTGTTGTAACTTCGTTGTTAACCAATATTTTTTTATGAAATTTCGATGGTTTCCATTTATAACTACTACGAATCCAGTGGTGTAGGCAAATTTGGAAAAAAACATGCCTAGTAAACTTTTGCCGTTTTTGACAAAGAAAAAAAACCATAGGGTGCCTTGGAAATAAAACTTAAGTTATGAAAATTTGTGTCAAGATACAGTTTTTGATGCTTAATATTAAAAAAATTGTTTTTGAGATTGACGGAAAAATGCGTATTCTACAGGGGTGGTTCCATTTTAAATGGGTCACACTGTTTTATTATATATATATATATATATATATATATATATATATATATATATATATATATATATATATATATATATATACGTCAGATATACCTTCAGATTTGATTTGTTCTCACGCCCGCTACGCTGATGATACCGAACTATTCTGCAACCCTCTTGACGAACCGAACCTCCCACAGCCCGATTTGAAACTTCTGGAAAACTGGTGTTAGGACTGATTGATCCCTCTCATCCCAATGTACAGTCTTGGATATCGGTCACAATAACCCGGACACCCGATATCACATTGGCAACGTACCAACCCAACCAGTGGAATATCAGACAGACCTTGGTGTGACAATAACCAAATCGTTGACCTGGTCGGAACATATTGCCAATATTGTAGAGAAGCCAATACCACCGCCCACATTGTAAGAAAGTCGCGCCAATCCCCGGACGCCAGGTTATTTATACAACTCTATGAAAGTTTTATAGGCCCCCTAGTTGAATTCAGGGTGTCCCTGGACTTGCTCTTTTCCTTCCGGGAATGTATAGATGGGGTCAAAATATCACCAGTACTTCATATAACTTTTGTTCCAAAAGCCTTCGTTACCAAGTTACGGGCCGTCAAAGTTACAAAATGAAAAATGTTTTTCTTTCATAACTTTCGAAGTGAATAGTCAAAATCATCTGAGTTTTGGTGATTGACTAAACAAATGAATTCCTTCGATGAGCTTTCATGGAGGAGTCAGTTGTTTTGCTACAAAGTCAGGAACGGACTATCCCCGATGGTCCACACCCCAAAACTTTGAAGACTGGGATTTGTCAATATGTTTTAACAAAACAAGGTTACCTGGACAATTCCCTGAATGAAAGTACTCGTGTGGAAAATCGATCGGAGTACCTATTTTTGATAAAAATGCATTTTTGTTCGACGACATCCAACCTGAGATGTCTACAATCATTCGAAAAGATAAATTTGTAATGAGAATAAAAATGATAGGTACAATGTTAATAACGAATTTTCATCATGCAAACACGTTTACAAAATCGCATTCCAGTTGTCATTTTTTTATCCACACTAACTTTATTTCTTTCTACAAGATGTTTTTGTCAACATCTGTGGAAGGAATGGAACTAACATTTATTCACCAGATATTTTTCACCTATTCATGTGCAGCCGTTTTTGTAGTGTATTCGTTTGCTTTTCATTACTTATGTCTTCCGATGTGCGTTTTTTCAGCTGAATTTATCTTCGGGTTAAAGATTTTCTCCCATGAAATTAAACTTATCAGTGAAACTCCTCAACATTTGAGCTGTGAATACGAATTTGCAACATCCAAATGTTGAGTTTCATCAGATTCAGATAACACAACACGAAACGTGCTTATTCCACGCGTACATACAAAATATGGACTGAGCTTGTTAATTCAAAAACACCACGAATCTACATAACTTGATATTTTATTTGAAAAAATATCTACATTGTGAATGAAACTTTCAATAGGTACTGTACTTTCTGTTTACGACTTTATTTTGGTAGATTTTGTATTATCCCTGTTATAGATGTTGTTGAATTAACGTTAGTATTAGTATTTCTACTGTGAAAATTTTTCATTTCAAATAATGGTGGACGATCGTGTTTGATGTCGTCGAGTAAAACTGCATTTTTATTAAGAATCGTTGCTCCGATCGACTTTCCACACGAATACTTTTATTGTCTATCTAACCTTATTTTTTCGAAAACTATTGAAAAATTATCTGTCATTTCAAAGTTTTGGGGTATGGATCATCGGAGGTAGTTCGTTCCTGACTTTGTAGCGAAACAACTGACTCCGGCATGAGAGCTCATCGAAGGAATTCATTTGTTTAGTCAATCACCAAAATATAGATGATTTTGAATATTCACTTTGAAAGTTATCAGAGAAAAACATTTTTTATTTTGTAACTTTGAGGGCCTGTAACGAAGGCTTTTAGGAACAAAAGTTATATGAAGTACTGGTGATATTTTGACCCCATATATACATTCCCGAGAGGAAAAGAGAAAGGCCAGGGACACCCTGTATAATGAACATTTTTCCACATTAATACTCCACATTCCTTTAAGTTCAATGTAACTAATCTGATGAATATTTCTTCATTTCATTAGATTTTGATAGTTTGCTTATTCTAAAAAGATATACTTTGATTAATGCTAGTCACTGCTTATAATTGAAAATTATGATATTATGTTTCAAGACCAGTAAAATTTCACAGTTGTTGTTTAAAGAAGAAAAATAATTACAATGAAAATTTCATAAATTTATTTTCAACCAATTAGAAGGCTCCTTTTTGTTTACGTAGCTTATAGCAACGGGAGATTATCGCGATAATTTTCTTAGTTCCTATTAACTTAATGGAATTATTAAGTGATAATTTTTCTGTCAAAAATGAAGCGCCTTATATCTATTAACAAAATTCACTCGGAATAAAATCAAAACAATAAATATCACGGGTACGACTAAACTGATTATTACTTGCTGGTCTGTCTCACCTGTCACTTCGAAATGACTTGACATCTGAATTAAAATTAAGTCGTAGTAGTATACCTAAGGGTCAAATTTTACCCATACAAAATTTGACATCTACGCAGAATAGGTCGTAGGGTTCATATTCTCATCATATTAAAAGCAACTCCAATTTATGGAATTTTCTTACCGAATCTCCCACGCAACAGATTCAATTCCCGATAATTTTTTTGTCTTACTTGATATGATATTAATTTCTGCTATGGTTTTATTGCTATTTCTATACTCATATTTTCTGATGAGTTTATATGAAATAGTTTTATGAGATTTGTGTAATGGTTTTGATGATTGATGTTGATTATATCTTTCCAATCTACAACCATATTATTATTTCAATTTTTTTGATAACTTGAGATATGACCAAGTACATAGGTTAAAACGAACCTCAATCATATACTGATTGAATAACATTGATAGGCCGTTCTCCGAGTACATTCCCGTTATCAATTTTTTTATTTCCACAACTTCAGTATAGAACCTCTAAAGACTTTTTGAGACACGCTTTTGTACTGCCAATTGTGTGAAAAAGATTCAGTATTGAGTAGAGTGAATCCAAATGATACAAGTATAGTTATACATCAATTGACGGTATTTGTAAAATCGTTATATTGGGTTTTCTAAAGTGTTTCTTTCGTAAAAGTGAATGAGAGGTTCGACCAAGACTTGGTTCAATTTGGAGTGGTGTGTAAATTCATAACACTCTATATATAGCCAGGAATTAACAATGGCTGGTCAGTTGTGGGGTCTTTAGGTTCTCCAACTGTCCCCAATCATACCAATTGGCTAGGCAGGTGTGTGGTTTTTAAATAAATAACACCCTGTACAGGTCATAACACAATGACCGATTACGTCACCACGTCAAAACCAGTGACATAACCTATCTAGAATATACATTCAAAAGTCGGCATTTAAAAACAAAAATCGACCCCTTTCAGGATTTTTGTCAAAAGTACATTGTTTGCAGGGTATCGAATTCATTCAATAATTTAGCCGCGCACTGTATATATGTGATAACTTTCCGTATATTCAGATTCTGGTGGCCATTATCGGCAGAAATATAATAAAATATTTTGGAAGTCTGAAGTTCGCGAATTGGTAGATTTTAGGGGGGTCGATATGGCTCTTCATCCTCTCCGTACCTCGGCCTATGAAGTTCATAAATAAGTAGTATGTCCATGAAACTTTCCTTAAAGTTTAAAAAACATGTTCGGGGAAGTCAGCCTGAATTCATACAGTGACCGGCAGAAAGTACGCATCATATGGGAAATTTTATTAATGAATTTGAACAAATATCGATATGTGCAATCGCTTCTGCATCAAAAGCAACCCCAAAAGACGTTGTACAGTGCCGTTCGTCTTTTCGTGTTTGGAGAGAATTTTAAAAATTCAAAAATTATGTCTCAAAACACACTTATTTGGAAAAATATTGAAAAATGTTATTTGGAAAAGTTGTTAAGAACGATATTTTATAGCTATGTATAAGTTTTGAAAAAAATCTGAGATAAAAAAATAAAAATCAATTTTTGCTATAATAAAAATTTCAATTTGGAAAAATACATTTTAGACAAAGAAACTCATTAGTGAGGCCAACAGTAATATTTAAAATGATATTTTGTAAATATTCGCAAGCTACTTCTATTTTATTCGGAAAAAAATTGAAATCTATGGATTTGCCATGTATTCAGCTGCTCCATAAGAGGTCACTGAAATATCTCCAGGACATTATAATCCTGATACTGTTCATTATTAATGAAGGTCCTTGTATCTACATGATTTCAAATTGATTTTTTTATTCAAACAAAAAATAAATTGATTACAAACTTTCGAGTATGCAGTAAATTGTTTGGTTTATAATTATATCAGCTTTTAATTTTATTATAAAATGTAATTATGTGAAAAATTGAATCAATTTTTTGTTCTAATAAAAAAATCATTTTAAAATTCTGTAGATACATGGTTTTTTGTCAATAATAAAAGTATCGGGATTATAATGTCCTGAAGATATTTTTGTGACCTCTTATGAACCAGCTGAACACATGGCAAATCCACAGATTTGAAATTTTCTTCGAATAAAATAGAAGTAGCTGGTGAATCTTTACAAAATATTATTCAAAATATTACTCTTGGGCTTAACTTATGAGTTTCTTTGTCAGAAATGTATTTTTCCAAATTGAAATTTTTGTTATGGCAAAA
Source organism: Gonioctena quinquepunctata (assembly GCA_018342105.1). Classification (NCBI taxonomy): domain Eukaryota; kingdom Metazoa; phylum Arthropoda; class Insecta; order Coleoptera; family Chrysomelidae; genus Gonioctena; species Gonioctena quinquepunctata. The sequence continues at coordinate 29,461 of JAFIRS010004962.1, forward strand.
ACTGTTTTTTATTTTTTCATCTCAGGTTTTTTTCCAAATACGTACATAGCTATAAAATGTCGTTCTAAACAACTTTTCCAAATAACATTTTTCAATATTTTCCCAAATAAGTGTGTTTTGAGACATAATTTTAAATTTTTTTGAATTTCCCGCCGAACAAAAAAGACGGACGGCACTGTACAACATCTTTTGAGGTTTTTTTTGATGCAGAAGCGATTGCATGTATCGACATTTGTCAAAATATTATATTAAAAAAAATTCCCATATGATGCGTACTTTCTGCCGGTCACTGTATATAATAAAAACTTTTTTACAAAAAATCAAACCGACGAAATACTGAACTGAAAAGTGAAAAATAAAATGAACCTTCTTAGTCTCAATAACTAAGCTCCTAAACTAATGAAAGTAACTGATTTTGAGTCGGCGCCAAACAAACAAGCAAATTAGGTAAGGAGTAAAATGATGGCATCTAGTTGGGCGGTGACATTCTGATGATTTTTTTGGATTAATTTGATGATCTTCGTTGATTGTTTGTTGGGCGCCGACTCAAAATTAGTTACTCACATTAGTTCAGGAGCTTAGTTATTGAGACTAAGAAGGTTTATTTTATTTTTTAATTTTCAGTTCCGTATTTCGTCGGTTTAATTTTTTTTTAAAAAAGTTTTCATTTTTAAATTTTTTGTGGCTGAAATTTACTGATTACTAACTGCTTGATTTGTTGGAAATATAAACAGGATGTTCATAAAATCAGATGTGGAATCATCTGCGACTGAAAGATAAACTTTAGTCACTATCTTCCATCGTCAAGATAACCTCTTGTGGGGTATTCATGTTGAGAATTGAGAATGTTTTCCTTTTCAACACTAACTGCTTGTTTTTTGATTACTTCCAAAATACTTACGTACCCACCTTACTTCAACTATTACCAGTTAAATAATATGATTATCTACTTTCACTATTTGTTGTAATATAAATTATTTTTGTTGTTCTGGTTGATTTATTTCATCACTTTGTATATCAGTTCATCCTCTCATAGAATATATTGATTGTGATAATGACACTAGCGATCTGTCATTGTCAACTACATATGTGTGCCAATGTTCACAAGTGAAAAATCAATTATCGCCTATTTTTCTACCCGCGAGAGTGGATAATTCTATTCGAAATCCAAATATGATCAACTATGAGGTATATCCTATATGATAAAAGAAGCATCATGGCGAAGATCCCAGTACAAAGTTATAGCTGATAGAATCGGTTAACGGACCAGAATTCAGAGGGTGAGTGATCAATATCCTTCATTGTGCTACCCTAAGGGGTGGATTTTATCTCTTCAATTCGAATGGGACCTACTTCAAAGTACACCCTATCCACTGAAGAAAGAATTATCAAAATCGGACTTCTCAGTAAAAATTTATGCGTGGTCATACATAAAAAAAATAAAAAAAAATAAATATACGCGTCGACTAGAGAACCTCCTCCTTTTTGGTTTCGTCGGTTAAAAATAACCCGAATCGATAACATACCCTTCTTGTAATTGATTGGAGAAGTATTATCCCATTGTTTTCTTTCGTTTTCACATGAGTTGGAGAAGACACAGAATCAATGGAGGGTGAAGAATTCAATTAGGGCTGGACGTGCGTGTTTTCTGGGTCAGAACGATAAACTGAAGATTAAACCGTGAAAACACAACACCAATCAATCACCCCTTTGTTTCACGATGATTACATAGTAGTCTGAAAAAACACTGAATATTTGTCATGTTTGTTTGGTATCAGGGGAATAATTTTCCATCGATATAGAAAAAGAAATGCTCCATCAACGTTGGGCCTGAATGCTCTCTGGCTGACTTATGATGCGTCGCAACGGGGGAGATATTTTGATTTCATAACTTTTTGTTGATGGAGGTTCATTGACAGAATCAGTTTTTATCGATAAGAAAAGTCTTTTGATAGGCGCAGAAATATATTGGGTGCTGAAAAAAATGTGGAAAGCATATTGGTATCAAGATTTTTTTTCTCGTAACTGTCAAATATTTTAGCTGATAGGTGATTGATAATGTTCATGAATGAGAGCTAATTGAGATGCCTTCCATACAAATTCATTGCACTGGTAATTATAATAGTTTTCAAAATTCCAAAAAATATTGAACATACTGTCAGGTATATTGGGGAGAGATGGTCTCTCCATACAGTGCGCGTCAAAATTATGGAACGAATTCGATATTTCGCAAGCCATGTACTTTTGACAAAAATCCTAAAGTACGTCTATTTTTATTTTAAAATGCCGCTTTTTTTATGTATATTCTAAAGAGGTTATGTCACTGGTTTTGACATGGTGACGAAAATGGTAATTTTTTTAAATTGGAATAGATGTCTGGTGATACCTCATCTGAATGGCTTTTCAATACTGCATTCAATGATAATAATTAATGAGTTTTTACAGAGTGAACAAAAATTAATATTTTATTTCAATAAGAGAATGACTTTATATTCAACAAAATAGAACAGTTGAATAAGATGTTCGAAATGCCATCCACCACTCTCTTGACAATAAGCGAATCTACGGACACATTCCTCTTGCACATTGCGAATAACTTCCGGAGTAATTCTGTTAATTTCGATCCTAATTCGATTTTTCAACTCTTGTAGATTTTGCGGCCGATCTACATAGACCTTTGATTTTGAAAAACCGCACAAGCAAAATCCAGGGGCGTAAGATCTGGAGATCTTGGGGGCCACTCTATCGGTCCGCGTCTACCAATCCACCTCCTAGGAAAACAGTTATTCAAAAACTCGCGAACATCACGTGCATAGTGCGGGGGTGCACCATCTTGTTGCAACCAAATACTTTCATCTGGTGAGTTAGGATTGTTGGCGTTTGGAAAAATATCGGCAAGGCTAGGTATGGGTTCATTTCTTAAAAATTCCAAGTAACGCTCCCCTGTGAGATTTCCTTCGAAAAAGTACGGGCCAATAATCCTGTCGTTCATTATCCCCGCCCAAACATTGACTTTCTGAGGATATTGAGTATGCCCGTCTCTACTCCAATATCTGCAATTCTGACGATTTACTGAACCATTTAGGCAAAACGTAGCCTCATCGGAAAACAGAATTTATTTTATAAAACGTGGATTGCGGTTACACGAATCCTGCATTATTTCACAGAACTCCACACGGCATTCGGGATCATCATCATTGAGTTGTTGAGATAGCTGTACTTTGTATGGATGGTACTTTTCTGCTTTTGGAATACGTAATACAGAACTTTGAGATATGTCAAGGTCTGCTGCAATTCGTCGTGAAGTATTGTGAGGATTATTCTCTTCACCCAATAGAACATCAAGTTTCACGTTTTCTTATATTTTAGGACGTCCAGCATTCGGAATATGTTTGACATGACCAGTTTCTCTAAATTTTTTCTCAATCTTACTGACTGTTGAACGACTGATAGGTCTATTTGGATACTTCGCATTGAACATGTCGCATACCTCTTGCTGAGTTCTGGTTCTCCGCATCCAATAAAAATTTAAATTTATATGCGTTGGGTTTCACTTAAAGTAGCCATAGTTTACTTTTAGAACCTTTTCACTGGGAATTTGTGAAGAATATTTGTTGATATTCCAACTGACATTTATTTGACACTAACTTGCCTATCATGGCATTAATTTGTGATTGTCTTTTGTTTCCATTTCAAACTAGGAAATAGCTAACTAATAATATTTGGAAAGGATCCATTGGTGTAGTAGAGCACTGACTCACTAGTCTGCCAGGGCAGTCTGAGGGATTAGAGCCTTGGCTCAAAAAAGTAACATTTTGCATTTTCCAACACGCTTTTATTATCTTTACGTAACTGAATAACTCACAATGTAATAAAATCTTGGAAGTAAATATTCACCCACTTCCAATCTTTCGAATAATCTGAAATTTGTCAAACATATAAAAGACCGATGACAATACAAGAATTTCATAATCATAATGTATTAATAATAAAAATATATTTTTCCAAACGCCAACAATCCTAACTCACCAAATGAAAGTATTTGGTTGCAACAAGATGGTGCACCCCCGCACTATGCACGTGATGTTCGCGAGTTTTTGAATAACTGTTTTCCTAGGAGGTGGATTGGTAGACGCGGACCGATAGAGTGGCCCCTAAGATCTCCAGATCTTACGCCCTGGATTTTTTCTTGTGGGGTTATTTGAAATCGAAGGTCTATGTAGATAGGCCGCAAAATCTACAAGAGTTGAAAAATCGAATTAGGATCGAAATTAACAGAATAACTCCGGAAGTTATTCGCAATGTGCAAGAGGAATGTGTCCGTAGATTTGCTTATTGTCAAGAGACTGGTGGAGGGCATTTCGAACATCTTATTTAACTGTTCTATTTTGTTGGATATAAAGTTATTCTGTTATTGATATAAAATATTAATTTTTGTTCACCCTGTGGAAAAATATCTAATTAATCATTATCATTGAATGCAGTATCGAAAGGCCTTCCAGATGAGGTATCACAAAACATCTATTCCAATTTAAAAAAATTACCGAATACGTCACCATGTCAAAACCAGTGACATAACCTCTTTAGAATATACATAAAAAAATCAGCATTTTAAAATAAAAATCGACTCACTGTGTGGCCCTAATGACCTCAAGAGGGTTGGTAGCTCAGGATAACTCTTGTGATAACCAAATTATGATCTCAGAATTCAAAAAACAAACATGCAACATTGAATGAGATGATAAATATATACAATATACACCTAGGACTATTTATGCCACTCTGCCAGAATGACAGTTCACTATTTGAGACTACATTCTCGACTGCCCCGCTATATCGTTCCAACATTCAATATACAGTGTCCGTCATAAAGTTGGCTACATATGGGGAAAAAATTGTTATTGAAATTTCTGAAAAACTCCAATGGCGGTTCGTATCTGCATGTCTGACAACTGTAAAATCCATTGCAACTTTCATCACGTGACCTCAGATTTGGCGGGAAATAAAAAAAAGTTGTCTGTGTTACCGAAAAAATTTACAAGATATCGAAAAAATGTATTGAGAAAATGTGTTTGGAATCTAACGAGGACGCCATGTACCAATTTTGAACCAGATTGGAATGAAAAATCAAAAATACCATTTTATTCCTCTACCCTTACTAGGAAACATTATACATTCTTGGTTTATCTGGAAACAGCTTTAATGACCTTAATCACATAGGTTCGGTTCGAAACAAATCAAATATTTGTGAAATAGACATTTTGCGGAAGATTAATTATGAAAACGCGACTTAGTCTTGTCACTAGGTGTAGTCATGCCCTGTATATTGATGCACATGAGGTTGTTCAATATTCTCAACCCGTAAGTTAAATTAAATTGATACATTATTCATCCTTATTGAACTTAGTACCGTTAAGGTGGATGTGGAAGAATAAAAAACACTCAATAAACAAACAATGTACAAATTTGCAATATTCTACGTGACCACCTTCGCGCTCCATATATTGTTATGGAAAACATTTCGCGGCAAACATTTTTCAACATAGTTCTGTTGATCAGTACTGCACAATTCCTTATACAAATTTCTAAATGTTCTACATTTAGAAATGGGCGTTGTTTATAAACATTGCTCTTCAGGGAAAAGCTTTTTTTCGTCTACCAATGTTCTCCTGATTACTGTTTTTTCTCTAGAAAGATCCTCAGAAATTCTTATATTTGAGTTCTTGAGTTTTTGGAAACTTATTGTTTCGTAAGAGTTGATTCAAATTTGACCACTATTCTTTTTGGTTCTTCCTTTCCAGAGGCGTAAATGGTATTTATGTCAGGTTCTGATATATTCAGTTCCAATTTGGCATTCAGCAAAGTCTCCGAAACATCAGGAATTTGAAATGACAATATTATTTTGAAGTTATAACTTTTCTGATTTGATGCTTTCCAATTTCAATTCTCTAATTTATCTCTGCAGTTTACTCAATTTTTCGCTGTCCTGGACCAGAAGTTGTTTGATATCCGTCACCTCTTTATTGATATGCATTGATATTCCTCGTTTTTGTTTATTCAATGGTCTTTTTCATTTGCAGGAATAGTTCAGCGTTCTCGTTCATTCTTGTGGTTACTCAAATTCAAGAGCTCCCAGACTATTAATTATTATAATGTGTATACAGCCTGTTTCATAAGTTGTACACTGGATGTGATAAGGACTGATAGTTTCCTATGGTTCTGTTTTGGTTTCATGTAACTTCTTGGAATCTTTTGTTATTTATGAACGTGGTATGTACACTGGTTAGCGAGAGCACGTGTTCAATATCTTGACAACTTGACACCTCAATATATGGATTCACTTGTCTAATGTTTGTCGAAATATTATCAGGTTTTCACCAAATTTCAGCTCAGATTGATATATAAAGGATCTCATACACCAGCCAAAATAAAAATTTCAATGAACAATAATTAGCATAGAGCTGGATATTGGTACACTATTACGAATGAAATATCCAAAATCCTCACTGATCCTACAACTGCTAGGAAAAATATTCAAGGTCGAAGGTCAAAAGCATCGGTTTTTTGCATTTTCCTCGTGAACGGTAGATTAGATCGAACACAAAATGTATGTCTACAAAAATTGTTTCTACTTTTTTTTTCCTACGAATCACCAATCCTGAGACATCGCGATTCCACAAGCTGAAGAAGTCGTATTCTACATAATTTGCACATATTGATTTGTTGAAAATATGGACAGGATGTTCATAAAATTAGATGTGAAACAATCTGCGACTGAAAGATGAACTTTAGTCACTATCTTCCATCGTCAAGATAACCTCTTGTGGGGTATTCATGTTGAAAACGGAAACATTCCCGATTGAATATTGAATAGAAATATTTTTCTGTGAATTGAAAAATCCACGATGAAAATGAAATTATTTTTTGTGAATGTCTAATAGAAAACAACTACTTCCCCGGCTAAAGCCACGCTGGACATTGAACTACATCTGATAAATATTCTGAAAAGACCCTAACTAAAAAGATAAAAATTTAACTTGTTTTTGTAATCGTCTTTTAGTTGGGTAAAGTAGTTTTCTTCAGTCTGTTTTCCAATTTATCGCGGTGTCTTATCGATTTCATCAGTCCTGCTGTTATCCACGGCTTGAGTTTTTTTGTAGTGTTGTTATTAATGGTTCTAATTTTTGTTGCGCGATCAATATGGTGGGTAAATTTGTCAATAAAATTGTCATATGCGTTTTCAATATTGTTATGTTGAAGGACGTCATTCCAGTACGAAGGCGTATAAGGGCCAACAACAAAATATTTTTTAAAATATTAGGAATTGTCACTTCAAAGTGACAATTGTCACTTTGAACTGACAATTGTCACTTCGAAGTGACAATTGTCACTTCGAACTGACAATTGTCACTTCGAACTGACAATTTGTCACTTCGAAGTGACAATTGTCACTTCTAGTAACAATTTTCACTTCGGTATGAGGATTGCAAGGCGTTTTTTTTTTCTCAGAATGAGTTTCTGAAGTGTTATCAACATGTAGTGTTGCCATTTTTGTTGATGAGGTAAGTTTCATTTTTCTTATTTTCTCTACGTTATCCAATTTGTATATACTACAGACCTGGTGAGGGAAACATCACATCGAAATATAGGTTATTTTTAAATAATTTCTTGCCTATATGTAGCATTTATGTTGTTTATTTGGAAAGCTAATACAAAAGAAATCTTGTTGCAACACGTAAGCTTTAGCGGATATGATCTTCACATTCCGATTCGTCCGCTAAAGCCTAACTTTGCAAACTTATTACATAAACTACTATGATTTCTATAACCTACAGCTGTCTCTGTAACTCCCATGAATTTAGAATTAATACCATTTCACTTTTAATTGTATGGAAAGTGGAATTGATTCTACGGTACACAAAATTCTACCGCTGAACCGTTCAATACCGTCAAACGATTTCGTATTCAAAGTTGGCTCACGCGAATTTTCCCTTAACACGATTTTCCTGCTTTGAAACGATTCTAAATCGTCCTAACCTCCTAACTGCGAACAATAACAAACCGATATTATATGTGGTTTATATATTCAAGTGCCACCTGAAGCGCTAAATGTAACCTCCCAGCAAGACAGAAATTAATGGAAATTGGCAATAAATTAATCTAAGTAAGTCACAATGCTCCATATGTTTGGCTACTATTCTGCACCTCTGTTTTTCGTTCATTATTTGATTATAGCCGAGGTCGATTGACTAAGTACAAGATTTGAATAGGGTTGCCAATTTGCCAATAATTACGCGTATTTAAAAGACTTTTCTTGCCAACAATGAAATAAATCAAAGAAACTTGCAAGTAATAAATATCAAATATTTGTTGTTCACCTTCATGTCAATTTTTTTAGTGACATCTAGCGGAAACATGTGTACTAAGTTTGTACTACAATACGCTACTTTTTGGTATAATATTGGTTGTTTAGACATGTCAGTAATTTGCCGGCATTGGCAAAATAAATTGCCAGTAAATGGAGGTTCTAAAATCAAACAAGTAATTTCAAATTAACCTTAATAATACTATTGGCAAAGGTGGCAACGCTGGATTTGATGTGGCTATGAGTTATGTCCTTAGATCATATATGCTACGCTAGATACGGAAGACAGGGCCACGTTAGTGGGCACGCTAGTGACAAAAAGTGTTCGTAGAACAATAATCTTTGCTAGTTACCTCTCTCAGAGTAAGGCTACTTTCAGACTAGGCGGAACGCGGAAATGTCAAATTCCTTATAATTTTTCCGCTATAAATAAAAATGCTTTCTCACTATGCGGAACCGCGAAATCAGATGTTTGGCGCTAACTATCATCAAACGTTCGAAAAGTCAACCTCTAATTAATTAAATACCGATCTCCATCCATGATAAAGTCTAATAAATTGGAATTTGTCAATGAAGCTATGTGCCTCAAATTAGTAAAAATAAAAATCAAGTCTCAAAGAGCTAGAGAAATACATGAAAAAAAACTGTTGATCTACAAATTATACCTGCTGAAAAAAACATTGAGGAATAAGAGAAGATTTTGGGTTCGAGAGATTTTTACTGATGACATATGAGAATGAAGCAAGGAGAAAGCAATAATTTATTTGAAGAAATGAGACTCCATGACACTGATACATTTTTCAATTATATGTGTATGTCGCTTCAAATATTAGAGGAACTATTATGTGTTTTAGGGCCGAATATCAATAAAAAGAATACAACTTTCAGAGAATCAATAACAGCTTCAACTCGTTTACAAATAACTATACGTTACCTTGCTGTTTACTTTCAGGTTTGCTGAATACTTCCGCCATATATAACTCTTGTCTCTTGTTTATGCTTCCGCCAGAAAAAGTTGACTGAAATTTAACAATTCACGCCGGAATTACCTTGAGATTGAATTCCAACGTTTCCATTGACTTAAAATTTGACATTTCCGCGATCCGCGTTCCGCCTAGTCTGAAAGTAGCCTAACCCCTCTAATACCATGGCGTATTTAGCCGTAGGATATTATATGTACATTCATTTGACATTTGACAATTTGACATATTTAGTCCTAATTGTGCCATCAGCCATCAAGCATGCCAAGCAATGGTGATTATGTTGAACGCTATGCTAGAAGGGATAAAAATATTATTTGCATTAAATGGGCTTTCACGAAACGTTGATAAGAGTACCTATATATGGCAAGTAGTTATTGATAAAGTTGTTTGTAAAGTTTCAGATGTCAGATGTGATGTTTCAAATGAAATATTATGCAAGGCATTAAACTGAAATATGGGATCCCTGGCTACATATGTTTTTATATGTATATTCCAATTATCCTACTATGGTTTTTGATGATACCTACTTTTGAACTCATTTATTTATTTGGCTTGACATAGTCCAAGGCAAGTTGTATTTTACTTATTATTTTCCCAAGAAAAGCATGAGGCAAGAGGGGTGCTAGTGCATTGTCACCTGGTATAGTATTGTACTTTCATGTATTGGCTGATTTGATATTAGATAATTATATCATATATGAGAGTCAAGAAATTTTTCTGTCGATTTAGGTTATGTTCAATGTTTTTTTTTCTAGTTGAAAGTTATCTTAGTATGATAAGTGCAGAAATACATCTGTACTGTGAAATGTTTACAGTGCAGGCAAATGTTTACTGTCATTTGAAAATTATTGAGGGCAGAAAGTACCTATGTGATACTAACCTAAAAGGCATAAATATAGACAGACAAATAAGTGCCGGACTCTAATATTTGATCAAATATTTTGTTATGAACAATTGTTAATTTGACTCTGGTATTGACTATCATTTTCTGGAGTGATTTATTATTAGTGTCTTGGGAAATATAATCACTTATACATGGAATATACATATTAATATATTTTTTGATAACCTTTATTACATTACAATTTTATTTCAAGATTTTATTTGTTCTACACACCCAAATATTTGATTATGTTATTTGGAATAAAAACATATAATAATTGAAGGTCAGGACACTATATGTAAACTTGCTTATGTTAATTGGAATAAAAACAAAACTTGAAGCTCAGGACCCTATATGTATGGTCTGTGAGTGGTTCTCTTCATGTGAGCTTCACTAATGTTTTAGACATGGAGGAGGAACTGGAAAACCATTTGAGGGAGAGAAATATACCTATCACCTAGTGTCATCTCAAGAATGAAACAGGAAAAGGTGAGAAGTGTGTTTTCAATTTACAATTATTTATGACTGACAAACTTCATAAAATTTCATTTAATGTCACTTTTCTGTCTGTTGGTATAAATAGTCTAAGAGCCAGTGAACGGCAGACCACACATAATTTAGGAAAGCCTAAAATTTCCTCAGTGAGTCTGTTATACCTACCAACCATGAGGGGGGGGCTAGCTAAGCGCGGTCGCTGTGGCCCCAGCTACACTCAGGTGCGACAGGTGTGATAATTTAATGATCTAAAAAAGTATTTTAGGAAAGCTGCCGTTTATATATGTCAAAATATACTATTATAGCTATTTAGAAAAAAAACGGCAGACGATTATCACGGTTCTGAAGTGGTGGCAGACATTTTGAAAATTTCAAAAAAAAAAATTCAAAAGTATTTTAGGAAACTTGAAATTTATATATATTATTCTTTGAAGTTTCAAAAGCTTATTCTTCTGAAGGCAGACCTTTACGTCGGTTCCTTCAACCTGGCAGACCGTAAAATCTCTCTCCTCCGCGAGTATAAAAATATATAGAACTACTTATTACGGTATCAAATCAGCTAACTATTTCATGAACCACTATCAATCTTAGAAATAATATGAGTTATATAAATGAATGAACGTACTTACTGTCTTTGAATGGATTATGGGGAAAATGGGTCATTACGAACCAATATTAAATTTTAGAGGATAATAATGATATTATGAAAATATTAGTGACATAATTATTTTTATTTTTCAACTCTTGAACACAAATATGAATTAAAAAAATGAAATAAAAAAATAGTAATTGACAAAATAATAAAAAATTAATTGAAATCATTATCAAAACATGGAAAAATTATATTTTTATCTCTATTTCCTCTTTATACTTCAGTATCATCTTCTGAATCATCGTCTTTATCATGAGAATGAATTTCATCATCTGCTTTTTCAGTTTCTGTAAAGTAAAATTGAAGTTAGCAAATCGAGTCTCTTATTTAAACCCAATTTTATAACTATATGATTACCTTGAGAATCATCAATCAAGTCGCTGACTAGACATGGCAGTTGATCTCCCTCAAACCATTTAAACATGTAGGAGTTTTCTTCCTCTACCCAACCATACTCAAGTGGAGTCAACGTTGTTGGTTGTTTTTGAGAAGCATTTTTCCAAATGCTTGAAATATAATGAGCTCTCAGAAACTGTTGAAATAACTCGCTTTTACAAGGAGGTATAGAACTTGCATCGAATCTTTTGACCTTTTTTATGAAATTTTCATTAACATCAGTAGCTTTATAGCTACTGACGAAAAGCTGGAATCTCCCATCATCCACGTCCACAAATTTTTTTGCACCATACATTTGGCAAGTAAACTTTTAGATGATGTCGAACAAACTTTGTAAATGCTCCTCTGTTAAATTCGGATCACCAAGATCTGCAAAAGCTTGTTGAAATTCCACACATTTTTTCAATAAGCCGAAAGGTCTCTTCTTTCCTTTGTTAAAAAAAGCTGTATTAAAGTCCGATCCGGTAAATGCATGGAATCCACTCAAGCTTTTTACTAATAATTCACCCAGTTCTTCATATATTTTGGTGATGTCAATGAATCTTTCATGATTACCAGTTCCGATAAGCATCGAAATATGGGAAGAAGCATTTTTTTAATTCTTCATATTAGCGAGCATAATTATTGCAATTGCAATTGAAAATACCTTGTAGTTTGAATATTGTGTTTTATTTCGAAGTATATTATAACAGTAGCTCCTCGGGCATATACCGAAACTTCTAGTGTATGGTTTAAATACTTGTTTTAGGGGCAATAACAACAAGCCGTTATGCCGATGCGCTATTGTTAAAAGCAACAGCTGTTTCCTAAATTTTTTTTTTTCGAAATTTTCAAAATGTCTGCCACCACTTTAGATCCGTGATAATTGTCTGCCGTTTTTTTTTAAATAGCTATAATAGTATATTTTGACATATATAAACGGCAGCTTTCCTAAAATACTTTTTTAGATCATCAAATTATCACACCTGTCCCACCTGAGTGTAGCTGTGGCCACCGCGACCGCGCTTAGCTAGCCCCCACCTCATGGTTGGTAGGTATAACAGACTCACTGAGAAAATTTTAGGCTTTCCTAAATTATGTGTGGTCTGCCGTTCACTGGCTCTTAGACTAAAATTGTTGTAGGGTGCATTCAAAATCTCAATAGCCGTATCATTCAAATGTGCTGTGACAAAAGTCATTATCATCATTGCATTCATTACAATCTTTTTTCTATGTTCATGCAAAAAACAAAACTTGATTGAACTATATTTAGTGAAAAAACTGGTTCTTTATTGCACTAGTGCAATAAAATGTTTATTGCAGTCATCTGTCTTTCTACTACAGCGTTTTGTGATCATGACAAACAAACGTTCAAATTGACACAATTTTTAGTCCATTTTCTGTGATATTGTATTACATTTTAAACAATTGGATATTCTATATTATTTTCAATCATATTTATTGCATACTGGATTAAGGAATTACTAGAAAATGCAATTTATAAAAAATAAAGATTGAGTTAAATTGTTCCTAACTTTCTCAATGCAAATCGCTAGTGCTAATTAATTATTAAATATTTTGCTATTAAATTACGCTTTTTATTTTCTCACGCTTAGTGCCATCTAAATTTAAACAAAAAAATGTTTGCATGAACGTAGACAAAATATTGTAATGCAACTCGTGCAAAAAGTGTTTATTGTACTCGACTTGTTGTCCAACTCGGCCAGCAGGCCTCGTCGGACAATTTCATGTCGAGTGCAATAAACACTTACTTTTTGCACTTGTTGCATAAATAACTAATATTAATTTCACATTTGTATGTTTTGTTTAAAGTTCAAATCTTGCAAGTGAATTTTGACCCACGACTTCTAGTTGTCCGATTAATGTGAAATTCAGCAGGTATTCATGATTTATACATTATAAAATTTTTGTTAGAGAAAAAAAATGGCGGCTCCAAGATGGCGGAAGAGTTTTGTGGTTATGGACCGTTTCTAATCAAAATTGGTATATCGGGGTTTTTGGGGTCGGACATTATGAATTTAGTTAAAGATTATTGATTTTTTGTCAAAATTCATAAATTGAAGATGGCACCTCCAGGATGGCGGACGAGTTAATTCAGATAGTCTCCTCATTGAAGAACTAGATATATCAAAACTTACAGGGAAAAGACCTAATAATAAAGATACTTCAACAAAAATGCATAGATTAGGACATACTAACAAATAATTAATAGAAAATATAATAAAAGACAAGTTCTCATTCAAATGCCCTAAAAAGTTAAAAATAATTGCTTTGGATGTGTGACGTAGGTTATTTCTTGAGTTACAGATTCTTGTTGCTTTTTTATTCGAACTGAAAACTTAGCGCAACAAGCTCTTGAATTTGTAACTCACGAAATAACCTACGTCACACATCCAAAGCAATTATGTTTTACTTTTCCGGGTATTTGAATAAAACTTTGTCTTTAAAAAAGTTTTTCATCAATTATTTTATTTTTGTTAAATTTTCAATGATTGATAGCCTAATGGGCATTTTTATACCTTACCAAATAATAAATCTCAGTACTTTTGTCAAAGCTTTGCTCAAGAAATTTTGAACTTTTATACATATTTCACACTCTTTTTAACTGCCAATTGTTTTTGAATTTAGCATGTGTCAATACGAAAGTACATAACTTCTGACGTCTGAGCCATACTTTTAAAATTAGAGAGAGATACATGATTGTTTGTGTATGATCGCTCGTACGTGAGTAGTCTCGGTAGAAGAGTGTCTCGCTCTACAGATATAGCCAGTGCTATAGCAGTCCGCATGGATCAATTCAAAATGTCTCACTCTGAAGGTTAGGGAAGTAATACCTTAACAAAAATCTCATTCACTGAGTTTTCATCATATGAAACTGATTAAATATATTTCAAATTCTAAATCAGTTTGATTATTATTACCAATTAATGAATGCTATTAATATCTTTCAACTGAGAAATTCCATTTCAGATTGATATGGATGCCATAAGAGGTATGGATGATGAAGCCCTGAAAAAATATTTGGATCATGAGGGAGACATTTATAGTGTAAAAAATTTATGTGCAAAAAATCAAAAAGGATATTTGAAAGAAACATTTGCCTTAAAATTGAAACAAAAGTTACACGGATTGGGAGGAGAAACAAGCTCTATAAGCTCATTTCCCAGAAAAGGGTCGGATGAGAAAAAAAAACAAAAATCTACTAGGAAAATATTCATAGGTTGGATACATAATAAAAAAAATTGCGATCCAATAATGGAGGTGGAGTGAGGGAACTTGACGTTCCGAAAACCTATAAAAAAGCGGATTTACTGAAAACCGCTTCAGATCTTTTCTTCCCAAAGGGAAATTCCTCAAAGGGGAATCTTGCAGATTTTTCGTTTGACCTATTTGATTTCAAAAATAATTCATTTGATGAAGACTTAACAGTAGAACAAATTTTCGATATAACGAAGTTAACGAGAGTCAGATTTTTTTTGTCTACAGATTCCAAAGATACAGAAGGAATTGAAATAAATAAAAAAAAATCGAAGAGAATTCCTAAGAAAAAAACAATTCCTGAAACTACTGAGTCTCAGTCTGATTCAGATTTTGATTTAGAAGAATACTTGTCAATGGAAAAAAAAGTGAAGAAAAGCTCTTCTGAAGATTCATCAGTGATAAACTCACATAATGTGTTGAAACAAGTCCAAGAGGACCCTACAATTCCCATCATAGAAATCAACTATTTCGAAGATGTCCCTTCATATGAGGTACCTCCCCATACTTTACTGGAAGTAAATTCAGAAGATTTCATTACTGCCGAAGTTATTAGCAATCTAATATCTGAGCTAAAGTTTATACAAGAGAAAATAAACTATGAGAAGACAACCATCATTAATGTATGCAGGGACAATACTGTTGCTGGTATCGGTAGAGCTCTTAAAAGAAGTTCATTTTCTCCCTATAACGAATTGGATGTTGTTTTTGTCGATTTAGAAGACACTCCTGAGGGAGCTATAGATGGAGGTGGTCCAACGCGGGAACTTTGGCGACTAGCTCTTCAAGAGCTAAAATGTAGTAACATATTCACAGGTATGCACTGAAACACATTCATAATAATCTCTGATTTTTTTCTACACAATGAATATCAAAATCCATCACATACGTTATGCCAGCTCTACACCATCGGCCATGATGGACGAATACAGACATTGACGAACGTGTAGGGGGCATAATCTCCTGTAATTGCCAATGATCCGTGACATTAGATCAATGATATTTAATGATCGTGACAATCATGGCCCATTCTGTGATCGTCCATTTTGGCCGATGGTGTAGAGGACCTTAACATGAAGGTGGAGAAATGGAAGTCTAAAAATCAATAATGGGGTTATATAAATATTATTTGAAGATTTTTTTTTGTGTTTCAGGTGCTGAAAATTCGAGAAATATTGTTTATAATCTCTCATATCTTGAAAAAAGAAAATATTATGAAGCAGGACAAATAATTTCTTTAGCATTGGTACATGGAGGTCCAGGACCATCTTTTTTTTCCAAAACCTTGTTTAGTTTCATCGCGTATGGATCAGAATGTGTCTTTCCTAATTTGGAAGATATTGGTGATTCCGAGTATTTGACTGAAATCTCAGCTGTTGCTGCATCTACAAATCTGGAGGACTTGAGAATTGCAATTAGCAAGAGTTCCATACTGTTGGAAATCGGCATCTCTCCCTTGATAACTACATTTGATTAATTGATTCCTAGCATAACCGGAGGTGAAAATACCGGGCCTAAGGCAAATACATGTGCTCTCATTTTATTTTTACCTGTGACAGAACAATAGTTTGATAAGTTTGTAGATATCATGGATATCGCCATTTTAAATAGTTTTCTAGCATTTGGGTTTGCTTAATTATGAATGAATATTTTCCATCAAAACTGAAAGACAATAATTTCAAAGGAATTTCCCTAAGGCCCGGTATTTTCACCTCCGGTTAAACTAGGAATAAATGAACCAATGGTTAGAATGTGCTTTGGTATTCAATAAACGTTAAACAAAAGCATATTCTAACCATTGATTAATTGATTCCTAGCATAACCGGAGGTGAAAATACCGGGCCTAAGGCAAATACATGTGCTCTCATTTAATTTTTACCTGTGACAGAACAATAGTTTGATAAGTTTGTAGATATCATGGATATCGCCATTTTAAATAGTTTTCTAGCATTTGGGTTTGCTTAATTATGAATGTATATTTTCCATCAAAACTGAAAGACAATAATTTCAAAGGAATTTCCCTAAGGCCCGGTATTTTCACCTCCGGTTAAACTAGGAATAAATGAACCAATGGTTAGAATGTGCTTTGGTATTCAATAAACGTCAAACAAAAGCATATTCTAACCATTGATTAATTGATTCCTAGCATAACCGGAGGTGAAAATACCGGGCCTAAGGCAAATACATGTGCTCTCATTTTATTTTTACCTGTGACAGAACAATAGTTTGATAAGTTTGTAGATATCATGGATATCGCCATTTTAAATAGTTTTCTAGCATTTAGCATTTGGGTTTGCTTAATTATGAATGTATATTTTCCATTAAAACTGAAAGACAATAATTAATAAAAGTGTGATTTTGATAAATGTATTCGCTGTCTCATTTCCTCTTAATTGAGCTATAATAAGAGGGTAGTTGAAGTGGGGGTCAGGGGAGTAGTCAGATAGACGTGTTGAGAATGCCAAAAAAAAAATCTAAAGTGACTGGGTGGTATAAAATTTGCAACATATGGGAAAAAAATTATTAGAGTATTGAAAAAGTTTTCAGGGTGATCTAATGGTAAAACATTGAAAAAAGTTATTTGAAAATACAAATATGCTCAGAATCCAATTTGAGGCCTATGTGCAGAGTTTTGAATCAAAATCACTTTTTTTTTATATTTTCTGATCGATTTAAAAATTTCCAATTTTTCCCTTTCAAATAGCTCAAGATGACTGAAATCTATGTATTTGGATATCAATAGATAAATTTGGACTTTTTTTCACAATCGATATGTCTGATTTAGGAATGGGTTTTGGCCAAGTCTCTTGCTGTTGCAATAGTTTGTATCTATTAGCTTATCAACATTTAGTTGATTTCTAACATCAACTGAGGAAATTTAGTTATTCCAATTGTCGCTGCATGAAAATATTAGTTGAATTTTGATTTAGTTATTCGATACAAACTATTGCAACAGCGAGCGGCGGGGTAAAAACCCATTTCCAGATGGTTCTATTAATAAAATTGCGAAAAAAATTAAATAGTTCATCTATTGGTTTTAAAATACTTACTCTATTTAACTTGAGTTATTTGAAAGAAAAATAGGATATTTATAAATTGATCAGAGAATATAGAAAAAAAAGGTGATTTTAGATATTTTTGAATAAATGCTTGGAACTGCACATAAGCCATAGTATTGGATTCTAACTGTTTTCGAAATTCTGCCATCTTCATAGTTTTTTTTAACTTGTTGCCTTACTGGCCATCATGTAAAATTTCAATTGATTTTGAGGTTATTCGACATGCACAATCTATAAAAGTTTTTTCAATACTTTTTCCTATACCTATGTTGAAAATTGACTAAATATTCAACCTGTTTCATTTTTGATGGCCTACTCTCCTATGAACATCTCATTTTGTATACAGGGTAGTTCCTTTCGAAAAATGAATGGAGTTTTTTCTCAAATGTCTCGGACGGACACAGTGCTCTTTTTTTTAAACAAAATAGGAGATTTTCCACGAGAATTCAATTGGTTTTTCTGAAATAGTTTTTTCATCGAAAAGGAAGTCATTTTCAATCAAGAATAAAATATAATTTTTTTATTATAACAAATTGATTTCACAAGAAGAATCTCCAGTTTCAATTTGGACCAATGATAGAATGCACAATTATTGCATATTTGTACTTTTATTTCCATAAAACCTCAATTATTTTGTACACCTTTTTTGGGTAATAAATAGATACCTTTTTTTGTATTATCTGAAGAGAATTTGTTATTTTTCAACTTGAATAAAGTTTTCAAGTGGTATAAGTGAAATGATAGAATGCACAATTATTGAAAATTTGTACTTTTTTTTAAAATTTATATAAACTGAAGAGCATTTGTTATTTTTCAACTGGAATAAAGTTTTCAAGTGGTATAAGTGAAATCCTCATTTATCCCCTTCCTGCAATATGAAGTATGTAAAGTGTTGAACAGACTTGCGTCAAAATTGGACGTGTGATGTGCCCCATATCATAATCCTGAATCTCAACACATGTTTGGTTAGGTATTGAAGTCAATTTTCGAATGCATACATATTTTTACAATTGCATTGACGTGGTTGATTTTTTCCAGTAATAAAAAAATATATTGGGAGTTTTTCAAATATTTTGCTATTTTATCCGTAGTAGTTTGTGAGCCGATTGAAAGCAGTATTCATTGTATATTGAAGTATTTATCCTGAGTGTGCAACTTATTCAAAGAACCCTAGATGTAACAATAATAATATACCTTATCTCTTATATTTAGTCAATATGGAAAGCCAAATGAAAACAAATCAGATATTCCGTAACTTTTTTTATTTATTTGTCCAGTAAAAATTCAACATAATTTTCTAAATCGTAAGAAATTTTTGTCAATTCACGGATTAATATTCTCCAAAAGGTGGCCAACTTCTGTTCGTAATTTGATGTAGAGATTAACAGCATTGTAAGGGTCGTAATCTTTCACATATCCATTCTCTGATACAATGCAATTGCACAGATTTTGAACATCTTCATCACAATAAGGTATTTCCTTTATGAAGTTCACATCAGCTTTAATAGTATCCGCAATTCCATCAGGTATTGCAACGAGACAATCTTTTGCTCCGTATAAGTGGGGTATTTCAAATAAACACATTGGTCTTCCTGTAGGTGATATGCTATTTCGAGACCCACGAATTTTGTGTGTGTTCCATTCAAAGGCAACTGTGTTCAATTCATTCTGTGAACAAAATAGTTTTATGATATATTCAATATTGTGAATAGTTTTCAAACATATTTCCCCATCTTCAAAAAGATATTCACAATATTCCCACAATTTTTTTTTTCAAATGAGTCAAAAGTGACGTTAATGGAAATTAAGTACATAAAGACACTTAACTACTCTAGGGTTTCTAACTATACCAATGTTAATATAGCTGAATGAAGTTGAACTGAATTTATCCTTATTAGGTACCTGTACTTTATATTTATAACAGCTTATGGTGTCACTTAGTTTGAGTACCCTGATGAAGCCTTGATACATGTTCCATGGATTAATAAACCCAGTCTAGTGAAAATTATGAAGTGAAGTATCTTTGTATACACAATTCTACAAGATATCATATTTCAATCCACTCAACAGATAAGTACATGTTGATTCTCCATTCCTTGGAATGGTCAAGAGAACCTGTTACTAATATCTATGAATCAATAGAAAATGTAATAAACTTCAAACAAAAAGTTTAATTTTGTATTTTGTGCAATTTAATATTTTTCAATGCAGAGCGCTTTTAACCTATAAGGTTCATCTTCAGTGCTTGCTCGTCAGGCAAGAACAGAGGACCCATAAAATACAGACATTCGTTCATAGAGTTAAAATGTATAAAATTGTGACGAACAGTGTAAAACATAAAAATAAAACAACCGCCAGCGTTTTTCAATATGTCAAACCTTTTTCCTCCATGGAATCCTTTCTGTTTTTGCCTGACGAGCAAGCACTGAAGATGACCTTATAGGTTGAAAGTGCTCTGTGATTGAAAAATATTAAATTGCACGAAATACAAAATTAGACTTTTGGTTCTGCCCCATGCACACGGCACTCTACTACTCCCGCTTAATCAATTTCATACCTGCTATGATTGAAAAGGACAAAAATATACAATGTTTTTCCTTTTTGTTTAATACTCAAACTATGAGTGGATGAGGTTTGAAAACAACAAGCTATTTATTGCAAGTAAAGTAAATATATTAATCACCAACCGCAAATACAGAGGCTTGCTCTGCTAGATACCATGTATGCAAACAACAAAATAGCATTTTATTTCACTAATAAAAAAACAATGCTCAAATTTTGGTGAGTTTGTAATATTCAAATTCAGGATTGAAGGAATACAAACAGAATAGGTGATGTAGGTATACATACCTGAATAATATTCATGAAGCAAAAGTGAATGAGAGATTTATCCAAATAGGAGCCATTGAATAAGTTACCATCCCTCAGACTTTCAAATAAATTAATCCAGTACTGCACATCTTGTTTGCGTAATATCGACCACCATGACTCGATTCGTTGATTGGCAGTGCTTCTACCATGAATGAAGGCTGGTTTACTCCTATCTTCTGTTTTATATAAGTCACATAAAATGGTTTGAATTGTTCGAACAACCCCATTTTCTGTTCCATAATCACTCCTCACTGTTGCAGGACATCCTTCTAAATTTTTCACCGAATCCAAGTAATACGCTGCAATTACCTTGGGGTCATTTGAAGTCGAACTTGCCCTCAACCAGATTATGTGCCTTGAATATCCGTCAATGCATCCATTTATGCATATACCACACTTTTT
Organism: Gonioctena quinquepunctata; assembly: GCA_018342105.1. Taxonomy (NCBI): domain Eukaryota; kingdom Metazoa; phylum Arthropoda; class Insecta; order Coleoptera; family Chrysomelidae; genus Gonioctena; species Gonioctena quinquepunctata. The sequence goes on from JAFIRS010004962.1 coordinate 50,825, forward strand.
CAATTTATCATATGAATCCATATGCCAAAGAAAGTTAGGACCTTTACTGAAGTATTGTCTTCTACGTAGCCGTTTTCTCTTTCGATATTCCACACCCTCCGGGTCCATTAAAGCAAGTAGCTCTCGTATGACTTTTTGTGTGACAACGATTCCATTTTGGAGACATTTCAAATGCATCCACCTGTAGCCATGCAATTGACCAGAGGTAGAAAGTTCATTTTTCAGAAATGTCACAACATCATTTATATTAGTGTAATTTTTTCTTCGTTGGAGACCAAATCTGCTTATGACTCTTTTTAGAGTTCTTATACTTATACTAATATTATGGACATTTCTAAGGAAGATTAATATTTCTCGGTGCTGCAATCCAATTCCAAAATATTCTCTTATTAGAGTATTCATTCGATCCATTTTGTCGCCCAAATTCACGATTGATTCAGTTCTATGGATCTATAGAAAATATAAAATAATAGTGGAGAAACATATTAAAAAAAATCAAGCCAATATAAACATATCTGAACTATGGTGGGGAAGAGAAAAACTCCAAAGAAAAAAGTTATATGTTATCTTGAAATTTTGTTTTTGTTTTGTAATGATAATAATTCAATTTTTTCAATGAGATGTTCGATAATTAAGTAATGAAACTAAATAGATAGAGGGTTCTAAAATCGGGAAATGAATATCAAAGAGAACTCGATCAAATGTGAATGGTTGTACCTATATTTTTTTCACATCAGCATCTTGTATTTCCATTACCTTGATATTTCAAGTACTGGATCAAGTATAGTTTTGAAATACTCATAAAACGACCAAGCTGTGAAAAATGAAATATGGTGCCCATAAATTAGCAGGAATTTTCAACTTATGAATTGGAAGTTGCAGTCAAATCACACCATGATCGTTTCCTAGATAAAAACCTGATGATTCCTTCACTATTATTAGAGTATATGACTAACCTATTATATTGTATTATATCAACAAACACCACATATAGATGAAACACTGAATCTAAATCTCATCATAGCAGTATGCCCATAAATTGACTGAAAAACAATATTATTTTAGCAGTTGGCATCAAATGTCCTTTTTGAGTGACAATTGTCACTTCGAAGTGACAATTGTCAGTTCGAAGTGACAATTGTCACTTCAAAGTGACAATTGTCAGTTCGAAGTGACAATTGTCAGTTCGAAGTGACAATTGTCACTTCAAAGTGACAATTGTCAGTTCAAGTGACATTGCATTTAACAACTAAATAAAAATTTTAAAAATTTTTAATTTTTTTTACACCACAAAATGCACCTTCTTGAATATTCACAATAATTTCAATAATCTCGAAATTTGTACCATATTTTTTCGATCTAAAACAACCTTTCAGCGAATAAAATATTCATTGAAAATCAAGTAGTCTGGCAAATAACAGATCAAAATATTTGCCTGCAAATAATTGAAATCTTTAGTGAATCGTGAAGTGGAACTTTCGATATAATTTCATCAGAATGTTGTTTTCAAAAAGTGATTTTCATATTAGGTGAATCAGACAGGAATTGTTTATTGGTGAGTAGAATTTATTCTCAACGGTGTCCAGATAGAAGGCATCCAGATGAAAGATCTTTCCGAAAGAACACGATTTGTTGAAACTGGAGGTATCAATTATTGTAAACATGAGCGCATCTAGCCAGCTACTAATGAAGATAATGAATTGCAAGTTCTTCTCGCTGTTGAAGAAGATCCTTGTAGGAGTCAACGACAAATTGGTGAAAAAGTGAATATAAGTAAGAGATCAGTGCAACGAATGTTGAAGAAATATTGCTTTCATCCATACCACGTTCAATTTTATCAAGAACTACTGTATGTCGATTTTGAGAAAAGAGTGAGATTTTGCAATTGAGCTATGGGAAAAATGCTTCGAAACGGATACTTTTTCAAAAACATTTTATGGTTGGATGAATCGACATTCCATAAGAATGGATTTGTGAATCGACATAATTAACATTATTTATTATTCGACAGAAATTCCCCACTTATTGAGACACGTGGATTATCAACAAAGGTGGTCGATAAATGTTCTGTGGAGGCATCATTGGAGAATTTGTAATCGGTCCATACTTTTTTGAGAGACATCTGAATGGAACAATGTATCTCAATTTCTTGAGAAATGATTTACCAGGTTTGTTAGAAGATATTCCTCTTGACCTACGCAATAGAATGTGGTTACAAGATAATGGCGCTCCTGCTCACTATTCGGCAGAAGTGAGAGATCATTTAAATGAAGTATTTCCCAATAAACGGATAGGACGGAATCGGCCTGTCAGGTGGCCCGCTAGATCACCAGATTCAACAAAACTGGATTTTTCTTTATGAGGATACATGGAAAATTTGGTTCTCGTCGAGCCACCAACTTCTTCCGAAAATATGCGAATAACGAATGCTTCTCGCAGCATCACACCAGCTGTCTTGCGCAGGGCAGAACAGTCTTTCAAACATAGACTTCAGCTCTTCATTCAAGAAAATGGAAGACATGTTTAACATATTTTATTAAAGTTTCATTATCAACCTTCATTAAACTGTCCCTTTCGTAGTTTGCCAGTTGACAATTTAAATATCTAGAACTCGAGCTCTTTTTTAATTCATGAATATACACCATAACATGAAAAAAAAAAATTATTAGTGATATTCATAACGTTTTCATTTTTTCGTGTTTGGTTTGATATTGCACGATTTTTGTGTAAAATTCTGCATCCAATGAAAAAAATAATTTTCAATTCAGAAAAATGTGATACATACATTTATTTCATAAAAAAAAACTAGTTTGGACACCTTGTAATGTACATAATTGAAACAAGATATCTTTCGTATATTCTTATCAGTCGCTTCGGAAAAAGTCGTTTATTCAGATTATAGCAAAAAAATATTAATACTTGCAATTTTTCGAAAAAAAGAGCTGTTTTAAGAAAAACTAGTAAACTTAACCATAAGGGATACTTGGTGACATTTGGAGAGCCTTTGTTGGCGCTTCTTATATATCGATAATATACAGGGTGTTCCATTCAAAATCAGGAAGATTCTGCAAATTTTTATTTACAATATGTGGCAAGCTGTTTTTTATACCCTGTATATCACATGTCGAATTCAGATATATCGTTTGAGAGAGTTACCAATGTAGAATATTTGACCAAAAAAAAAATTCAATTGGAAGTGGCACAACTTTATAATTTCAAATATTCTGAGTGACGAATATTGGAGAACAAAACCTGTCATGCTAGAAATCTCGAAAACCGTCAATATTTTCGAAGTGAAGATATACATAAGAATCTTTTATTTTCTATGTAGATACCGAAATAGCGATAAAAAATATAGGTTGCCATTTAAAAAAACACAGTTGGGATCCGCCCAGAAAAAATGGAACACCCTGTGTGACCGACAATTTTTTCATTTTGTCTAGCTCGAGCAATAAGGTGTTATTATAGAAATATAGATTCCTATCTGTTTCCTTAATAGAGATAGGGAACACCAAGCCACTGTTGCAGGATCCTGTAGAATACCACACGAGAGTTCGATAAAGTAGAAAATAATCCTCCAGATTTTTTTCTCAAACTTGTTGCCATTTGGCAATAGCCACCCGAGCCCATTGGGCTGTCGTGTCTGTTGCCTAGCAACAATTTTTCAAAAATCTTTCGAATTATTTTCACTGTATTCTCACTCTCTTGTGATATTACAACTGATTATTTATTTCCACCATATTTTAGGTGGTTACATCTTGTATACGTACATATTTGGTGTATTTATAAAGTCACTCCTCCTATCAAGTAACCTATTCTACCATACAATTTATGGGGACTCGTGGACAGGTTGACTTTTATTGCGAGAGGAATATATTTCAACGGAAGCATGGCACGTGCACTACTTCACCTGTGAAACAGGAGTTATTAAGAATACTTATATACGTCTAGCAGACATACTTTTACATGGAAACAGTGGAGATAAAAAAAAAGACTTCGATGGTCATATTGTTTGTTGCGCTGATGATATATCAATGATATTCAAAGGTAGAAGCTAGAATATTATTTACCGCAGTATCTCTATAAAATATCTGGAAAGTGTAATCGATCAACATTCGAGAGGACGAATATATTTCATGAAAAAGACTCCCGATGATCGAATTTTTCACCCTCATAGCTATGTTTTTTTCGTGAAAATAGAAGCTAGCAGAATCGGTATGTGGGGTTCGCTTAAGATGTTATCAGTTGCCCACAAACACCTCCGTTTTTTTCACTGAGCAACTATAGAGTGAAATCGAATCATTCTACATTGGATCTCTATACAGGGTGTAACTGAATAAGTGTAAAACATTTAAGGAGGTGATTCCTCATCGAAAAAAAGATAGGATCTTTCATATAAAGAAACTTCATTGGAGCATCCCTTGTTAAGATACAGCCCCTTAAAGGGGGTACATAAAATTTGTATAACAATATTTTTCACAAGCACTGAAAAAGTTACAATATTGAAATTAACCTGACGTTTTGTACTACCAAAAGACACTTAGCCAGTAATTTATTTGGTTTACCCCATGGTTGTGAGGGGTGAAAAACGCAACCCTAAAATTTATTTCCAATGTAACTTTTGTCTTATTATTTGTTTACCATTTAAAAATTTATTTCCGATAGCCTGTTTCATTCTAAACAAAAAATGTCTCTTGGGTTTTGCCCAAAATAAACCAGTAAGCAGCAAAACATTATTTTACGAACAACTACAGAGATACATCGTCATAAATGCGAAAATACGAAACTAATCTATCTAGTAGGTCGCTATTAGCGATAGTGACAATTAAATTGGTATGACGCTGTCAGTTTGGGAATTTTCGAAATTGTATTAATACTAATTGTGTGTTGTTGTTCTGTTCTTAATTTGTTACTTTAATAATTCACTTGTTAATAAAATGGCATACACAAATGAGGAAATGGCTGATATGCATTACGTTTACGGTCTGTCGCAGGGGAATGGGTTAGAAGCTTCTAGAAGATATGCTGAAATGTATCCTCAACGGCAGCATCCTTCACATAGAATATTTGCTCGACTTCATCAACGATTACGAGAATATGGTTCATTCGACAAAAGAACGCAGGATTGTGGTCGCCATCGAGAAATACGAACACCACAGCTTGAGGAAGCAGTACTTAATTTGATTGAAGAACAACCTACTACCAGTACTAGAAAGATTGCTTTCCAGCTAAATGTTGATCATATGACGGTATTTCGAATTTTAAAGGAACCACTCTTATACCCTTACCATCTGCAACGAGTACAGGCACTGTTACCGCGAGACTTTCCGAACCGTCTTGAATTTTGCAATTGGATGCTGGAAATGATTAGAAGAAATTGTGACTTTCTGAAGACGATAGAATTCACAGACGAATGTAGTTTTTCTCGGGACAAGATTATTAATTTTCATAATTACCACATATGGGCTGATGAAAACCCTCACGCTATTGTCGAAACTAGCCATCAAGAACAGTTTTCTCTTAACGTGTGGTTCGGAGTTATTGGGAATGATTTAATTGGGCCTCATTTTCTACCTCCTCGATTAAATGGTGAGGCATACGTTCAATTTTTAAGAGAAGTGCATCCAGTACTGCTGGAGGAAGTTCCTTTGGGCGTCAGAAGGGATATGTTTTTTATGCATGATGGGGCTCCCGCCCATTTTAGTCAAGTAGCACGTCAGCATTTAACTGAAACATATGCAAATCAGTGGATAGGTCGAGGAGGACCACATAAATGGCCCGCTCGATCCCCGGATCTCAATCCTCTCGATTTCTCTATTTGGGGCCATTCACAGCATTTGGTATATCGTACTCCTGTTCGCGATGTAGAGGACTTAAGAAACCGCATCATCAATGCGTGCAGGAAAATCAGAGAGACTCCAGGAATATTTGAGCGAATACGTGGCTCAATGCGCCGACGTCTAGACGCATGCGTAATGTTTGAAGGTAGACATATTGAACATTCACTATGATTTCTACATGTTGTGTGTTTTGTTATTAATAACTCAGTTTTGTTTATTACCCTTTAATCGTTTAATGCAGGTACTAACTACAAAATAACAATAAATCCAGTTCGCATTTATGACGATGTATCTCTGTAGTTGTTCGTAAAATAATGTTTTGCTGCTTACTGGTTTATTTTGGGCAAAAAACCCAAGAGACATTTTTTGTTTAGAATGAAACAGGCTATCGGAAAATTTCAAATGGTAAACAAATAATAAGACAAAAAGTTACATTGGAAATAAATTTTAGGGGTTGCGTTTTTCACCCCTTACAACCATGGGGTAAACCAAATAAATTACTGGCTAAGTGTCTTTTTGGTAGTACAAAACGTCAGGTTAATTTCAATATTGTAACTTTTTCAGTGCTTGTGAAAAAAATTGTTATACAAATTTTATGTACCCCCTTTAAGGGGCTGTATCTTAACAAGGGATGCTCCAATGAAGTTTCCTTATATGAAAGATCCTATCTTTTTTTCGATGAGGAATCACCTCCTTAAATGTTTTACACTTATTCAGTTACACCCTGTATAGCTCTCAGTGAAATGATTTGGGATTATACCAATACCGGGATATGATAACCAATTACAATGACGGGACACGTACATGAAATAGTAGATTTTTTCAATAATTTGAAATTAATTTCGCTGAAGACAAAATATGTTAATAATAACATTCAGAAACTAGCCGGCTATAGACCTCCTGCCTACTGCGTGAAAACGTTTTCAGAAAATACGAAAAATCTGCAAAAAAAATTGGCAAATTGTCCAGATTTCTAGGCCACATCAATATTAACATCAAAGACGACGATATAATAAGTACCGAATATATAACGACTATGCATGAGTTCGGCTCTATATCCACTATCAATAATTATACTCGAGTAACAACAAACAGTAGATCAAGCTTAGATCACATATTTGTGAAAACATCCGCAGATCTTGAACTTCTTCTACCAATGATAATACAAACGGATGCAACTTATCATTTCACAACAACTCTACACATTATCTATGAAAATAAATGTCAGAAAATGATAATGCAAAAAAAATCTACATTAACTCAAAAGTAAATTAGGATCAACTTACAAATAAATTACGTAATTCCAACTCTGATATTGTCTTTTAAGCGGAGAGTGCAGAATCTGCGGCAATATATTCATGAATATCTTGGATAATGAGGTGAAAAATGTCACAACTCAGAAATATAAAGTAAAAAAACGTAAAATATGGATCACCAATGGACTCATAAAATCCATGAATACACAAGAAAATATATACCAGCAGCTACTCAAGGAAACAGATAATGTAGTGTTGAAACCAGTGGCGTGCCCAGGGTGGGGGGGGGGGTTAGTCATGGGGCCGCAGCCCCCCCTCCTTCCGAGATTTATAATAGTTACAAAAAAAAAATTAATTTTACTGAAGATAATCATTGTATTATTAGATCGTTGCCAACGGATGCTGACTGACTGGTCATCATCGGTCATCCAACGTATTGTGAATTCAAAATAACAGATACTACCTCTGGTATAGATTTTTGAAACTATTCCTAAGTACATTGTTTACTTTTTGAAACATTACTGTTTATATGATTTTAGCCATTATACTAAAAACTTGTCGGGACTCTTGTGATTGTTGACATTTAATGAAATTCTAGTTTACCTGGTGGTGTTCGATTGACTATTGTAGGTCCTCGAGTGAAAGAAATGAGTAATTCAAGTTCAAATCATTATTGTTGTGTACTTCAATGTGACTTTGGGCAAAACGATCCCGTTGTGCTGGAATAGTTTTCATCATTTTCCGTGAGAAAATGAACGTAACGTTCTGGTTTGGACTAATTTGGATTGAGTGAGTCTATAGATGGACGATTGGCTCGAGGGATCTTGAAGAAAAATACAGTCCCTTTCCAAAATCTTCCTGTATCCTCTGTGACCGAAAAAAGTTGAGAGAAAACTTTCAAAGAGAGTTGAGAAGAAAGAGAAGAGAGTTGAGAGAAAAAAGATATATTATCCAACATACCGAAGATTATTCATACAGTATAGAAAAAAAGTGACTATATATATGTATGTCTAAGTGATAAGTGTTATGTATTTACTGATTTACTTACTGATTGAAAGACACGACTAATTATCTTACCTACTAATGATTGGGCATTGTCAACTTATAATACTTACAACTTTGAACATTCACAACTATAACGACACATTTTCACACAATCTTGTTTGTTTTGAATAAAAAAAAAACTGTTTTTGTTGGTTTTATTCCAATTCGATCATTCACAGATAGTGTGTTACATTTTTTCAAAATAATTCATATTAATAACTCCAGATGACTTCACTACGCTGTCCGGAAACTACGGAAAATACTTTTTTGTAAGAACATTAGAACACACTTTGTCTCTTTCGAAGTGAGTTATTGCAAATGATATTGTCTTCAAATACTCCACTTCACTAGAGTTTTGAATTGAATAACACTACACAAAAAAAAACTGGAAACGAATACAAAATGGAAATGTTTCAAGAAAAACTCAAAACAAGTGTATAACCTCTGAAGAAAATGGACAAACAATGTCTTATGTCTGGTTTGCATTTCCGCCACTCTGGCGTTGGCATCTAATTTTGAATTCCCAATTATGATGAACCGGATACGATATGTGCACAAGGCAGCGACCGTAGCGAAACGATGACTGCCGGTGTAATCCTAATTCCGAATTTGATTACAGAGTCTCGTAACGAGACGAATGTCTGGGCAAGCCAATAGTCAATCGAAGTTGGTTAACTGATCAATATCATAACAGATTTGAACATTTTACTACATAAAAATAGTGTTTTCAGGGCCAAAATATTTTTGTTGAAATACCAGAATACCAGCATATAATCAAGTGAATTTGTGTTAGATGTAAGAGTAAAGTAGAGAGTAAGGGAAACTACTAACTACTGAAAGTTAATATATATTTATAACCTGAATATAATTACGTAATTGTAAATAATAAATATATTTCATATTTTTCAGAAAAACATGAGTGAGAGACATGTTGCTTTGGGGTTGCTCTGGTATAGATTTTTGAAACTATTCCTAAGTACATTGTTTACTTTTTGAAACATTAGTGTTTATATGATTTTAGCCATTATACGCAAAACTTGTCGAGTCTCTTGTGATTGTTGACATTTAATGAAATTCTAGTTTACCTGGTGGTGTTCGATTGACAATTGTACGTCCTCGAGTGAAAGAAATGAGTAATTCAAGTTCAAATCATTATTGTTGTGTACTTCAATGTGACTTTGGGCAAAACGATTCCGTTGTGCTGGAATATTTTTCATCATTTTCCACGAGAAAATAAACGTAACGTTCTGGTTTAGACTAATTTGGATTGAGTGAGTCTATAGATGGACGATTGGCTCGAGGGATCTTGAAGAAAAATACAGTCCCTTTCCAAAATTTTCCTGTATCCTCTGTGACCGGAAAAAATTAAAAGAGAACTTTCAAAGAGAGTTGAGAAGAAAGAGAAGAGAATTAAGAGAAAAAAGATATATTATCCAACATACCGAAGATTATTCATACAGTATGGAAAAAAAGTGACTATATATGTATGTCTAAGTGATGAGTGTTATGTATTAACTGATCTACTTACTGATTGGAAGACACGACTAATTGTCTTACCTACTAATGATTGGGTATTGTCAACTTATAATACTTACAACTTTGAACATTCACAACTATAACGACACATTTTCACACAATCTTGTTTGTTTAAAAAGAAAACTGTTTTTCGTTGGTTTCATTTTAATTCGATCATTCACAGATAGTGTGTTACATTTTTCAAAATAATTCATAATAATAACTCCAGATGACTTCACTACGCTGTCCGGAAACTACGGAAAATACTTTTTTGCAAGAAAATTAGAACACACTTTGTCTCTTTCAAAGTGAGTTATTGCAAATGATATTGTCTTCAAATACACCACTTCACTAGAGTTCTGAAATGAATAACACTAAAAAAAAAAAAAACTGGAAACGAATACAAAATGGAAATGTTTCAAGAAAAACTCAAAACAAGTGTATAACCTCTGAAGAAAATGGACAAACAATGTCTTATGCCTGGTTTGCATTTCCGCCACTCTGGCGTTGGCATCTAATTTTGAATTCCCGATTATGATGAACCGGATACGATATGTGCACAAGGCAGCGACCGTAGCGAAACGATGACTGCCGGTGTAATCCTAATTCCGAATTTGATTACAGAATCTCGTAACGGGACGAATGTCTGTCTGGGCAAGTCGATAGTCAATCGAAGTTGGTTAACTGATCAATATCATCACAGATTTGAACATTTTACTACATAAAAATAGCGTTTTTAGGGCCAAAATATTTTTGTTGAAATACCAGAATACCAGCATATAATCAAGTTAATTTGTGTAAGATGTAAGAGTAAAGTAGAGAGTAAGTGAAACTACTAACTACTGAAAGTTAATGTATATTTATAACCTGAATATAATTACGTAATTGTAAATAATAAATATATTTCATATTTTTCAGAAAAACATGAGTGAGAGACGTGTTGATTTGGGGCGCCTCCCCCCCCCTTCGGAAATTTAATCCTGGATGCGCCTTTGGTTGAAATAAAACTATATTCGGTATAAAAATTACGTAAGAAATCTTCTGAGAGTAATTGAGTTGCAATATTATCGAACAACAACAACAGAACGCACATAACAGTGGCAATATATGGAACCCAGTAAATGAAATACATAAAGAATAATGGGGATGTTATTGTAATTCAACATGGATGGAAAAAAGAAACAAGTAAAAAAGCTACTGCAAATATATTCAAAGAGCATTATTCCAAAATCGGTGAGAAGCTTGCTCAAAAAATCAATAAAGACCCAACCACCACTCCTCTCAAAAAAAATAATGCTTAGCAGCATCATTTTATCACTTAAAAGTAAAAAGTCACCCGAAATGGACGAGATACAAACGAAGACAATGAAATTTCTAGCAACCATAATAAAAGAACCAATGGCATTCATCTTCAATGAATGCATCGAACCGGGTCACTTTCCCTGCATCTCCAAAACAGCGATGATTAAAACATTTTTCAAGGCGGGCTACAGAGAAGAAGTTCTGAATTAAAGACCGATTTCCCTGATAACGATTGCGGAAATCTTCAGAAAAATGATTAAGATTTGCTTAAATGATAACCTAAACAAAAATAACATAATCTCAAATAGTCAGTATGGCTTCAAGGAGGAAATATAATCCCAAGAGCAATTATTGCTCTCACCACAGAAATGTACAACGCTTCAGATAGAGGAAAACCCTCCCTGTGTGTCTTCATAGATCTTTCTGAAGCAATTGATAAAGTAAGTCATACCTTGCTCATCAAATGTTTGAAAAGCATTGGTATAAGAGGAATACCTCTGAAACTATTCGAGAGCTACCTATCCGACGTCAGACTACAGTGTGTTCAGATAAAATCGGAAAGAAGGGAACTGGATGGAATAAAATACGGTGTACCTCAAGGAACAGTTCTTGCACCGCTACTTTTCAATATATACTTGAACAATCCCTTCAAAATGCACACTGAAGAAAAACTCATCACTTACGCGGACGGTTCGGCGATTTTTCATAGCCATGATAACTGGCAGTCTCTGAAAAATTAGGCAGAAGGAAATATACGCCATATTGAAGGATTCTTTAGCCATATGTTGCTGACGATTAATTTCGATGAAACCTTCTCCATGCCCATACTTATATACAAAAGGAATTCCCCCACATATAACAGCCTCTGTACCACCAATAAAATCTCGATAAAAATAAGTCCTGAAATGAAATACCTCGGTGTAATGATTGATAGCAATCTAAAATGGGACAAGCAAATAGACTTTATTATGAAAAAAAAAACATGTTCTAATATATAAATTGAAAGACCTCGAAGACCCAACCGATGAAAACTCTTTACCAAGTTCTAGTCGAACCACATCTAACCTACCAGTTTGGAGAGGGGTCGGCAAAAGCTACATTGTCCACACGGTCCAGAAACGTTTACTGAAAATTATTTTCAATGAAGAGTTCACCTACCCTTCAGATCGATTATTTAGCAGGCCTATTGAATCCAAGACAATTATTCTTTCTAAGTGGTGACATCAGACAACACCAGTTCGAATCGGATCTAAAAATCCCTGATCACCAGTTTAACACCAGAAACAAACAAACAACCTACCTCACTCCTTTTAAGCGCAAATCGAAAAGCCAAAGTTGTTTTCCTTTTTTCGGACCAAAAATGTTCCAATGTCTTCCTCTCACATACAGAACATCCACAGTGCACACACTTTCAAAAATAAGCTAAAAAATTCGTACTTTCATTACCAAGAGCGACAATTCACCAACATTTTGAATAGCTCACAAAGCACCCATCTGATTGGAATAAACTCGATCACTTCATACAGCCACTTCTCCCAATATGAAAATTGATATTTCCAACTGCTTTTTTTTCAATTATTACTATTACTTAATTGATTTTCAACAAAATGATACATGTCATGTCTATTTTAAGGATACTTGTAATGTTTGCCTCCTATTAATTACACTGCTCTATGTACTGTCATTTCATTTTATTTTTATCATTATGTTTTATAGTACAATACTGCTTTCCTAAATCGAAAATATCTCCACACAAGGCTGCCTTTAGTGGATCTCCACAATTTTATCAATCAGATAAACTACTCCTGTAAATCTTCTTCTTTCTATGTGAATAAACTTAAATAAATTATCATTATCGTTCACCCTCTAAATTTTTAACCGCTAACCGATTCTACCACTCATAACTTCGAACTGGGTTATCCGATTCAGATGATTCTTTATTCATTATCATTATTTGGAAAGGTATAATCCACCCCTTAGGGGATTTTCAATCTGTGAACCGATTCTGTTGTAACTTGGCACACATATGGAGTTCTGATGACACTACAACATAATGGATACCTGGAGTGGGTAGTTATTTTCAGCCACAAAATTCCTAAAATAAATTCTTAAAAAAAAAAAAACCTTCTAAGTCTTGATAATAACTGAGCTCCTAAATTAATGCGAATAACTAATTTTGAGTCGGCGCCAAGCAAACAATCAATAAACAGGTCATAAAATCAAAATAAAAATATCAATACGGCATCCCGCAGTAATAATTCAATTTCACGCTAATTTGTTTGGCGCCGACTCCAAATCAGTTACTTACATTAGTATTTACTACTTTCTTTTTTCGTCGGTTTCTTTTTTTGGTAAAAAGTTTTCCCGGTTGCGATTTTCCCACCATTGTATTTCCATGGGGACGTAACTCCAATCGCACGTCGTGTGAACTTCCCTCGTGATCGCTCTAACATTGATTTATGTTTCGACGTCCGAAAGATACCATGAACTCACCAAGGGAACCATGTCCTTCATTTGTTGGCCCCGACCTATTTGACTTATGCATATTTTAGTGGCTATTCAACTGTTTGATTGCATTTTTCTAGATAAGAGTGTTACTACTCTACCTGAGATCTGCTCTGTAGCTTACAGAATTCAGTTAGTTAGTTAATCGAGGCAACCAGACCGTTTTTCATTCTGCTACAGGCCAGTTTGTGATTGATTTACTGTGTCATGAGTTTATCGTGAAAAACCATTCATGTATGTCTTGGCGCAAATTGGCAGCGATCATTTGTGTGTATTTTTCAGGGCACTCTTTCCTGCCAGCGTGCTGCAGTTGATGTTTTTCTCTATATGCACCTTCTTCATCAGATGACATTCTTCCGCAGTAGTATCATACTCCTTTCTCTTCCTTATCTTACCATTTTTATTGTTAGCTCGGGAGTATACTACGTGAAATACGTTTCCCAAAATTTCGTTAAGAATTTCGATCACAATCATTGTAACACCGTCGTTTGAAGGCAATACCCCGATGTTGTCATCAGTTTCATCGTGAGAAGATGAAGAAGCAACCAGTTTGATATCACTTAGAATTTTTCATTTCCTTGTTTGCTGGCATGAGAATGTCTGTATCTACAGAAACAACTTCATCTTAAGCCCTAACGTTATTTGAATCTTCAGAGCTACTACTCGTATCATCGTTTACATTAATTGACTCACCATGCTCATTATTTATTTTATAATCTGGATCAGCTATTTGATTTCTATTGTTTTTGATAATAACAGATTTGTGAGTGCCGATTTTTCGACATAATTCTTGGTTGAGAGCTAGAATTCAAAGCTTTTTTCTCTGCTCTCCACATTCATTGTACTATTCTCAGATTACACGACTCACCCAGTGGCAAATTCACAAGTAGGCTGAGTAGGCTGAAGCCTATGGCGGCAAATTTCAGGGGCGGCAAATTTAGGGACAGATTTTTTGTTTCACGTCTGTACAGAGTACACGTGTCAAAAGTGAAACTTCTTTGGCAATCTGAATTTAAAATTTGTAAGACTTGAGAATTAATAGTAACAGATAGTTGTACGAGACTGAGAGAAAGATAAAGAGAGAAATAGTTTAGGTCTTCAGATTTTTGTGGTCGTATTTGAAATATTTAAATGAGAAAAGTTTGCATAAAATATAGGTTATAATTTTTAAATTAGCAGATGAAGAAATTGTGTAGAAAAGTAATTGATAGCATCGAATCCAAGCACCATTTGCTGTTTTCGTTCCTTGCTCTCTCCACTCTTCAATTTAGTGATGAATGTGGCTGCTGAATGTTGCACAGAAGCTTGTTGCTTCAAGAAATCTAGGTTTTTTTTGTGAGTTCGACACAACGCTGGCAAAAATTGATGACTGAAATCGGGAAAAGAAAACGCTAAAGAGAGTAAATCTGACAATTGGTCAGCTAAAGAGGACGCATGTAGAAGTTTGAGAGATTGTTGTCGCGAAGTCCTTAAAACTTTGAAATCAATCAAGGACAATCGTACCCAAAAACCTGTAACGCGAAACGAAGCGGCGGGAATACTTCTGCATTTAGAAAAGCTGGAAACGGCGGTAAAGGTTGTTGTGTGGAATGTTTTTTTTGAAAAGAATAAACAAAGTTAATGAGTAGATTTGATAACTGTTCTCGATCTTTACGAATTTCTTTGTAAGTTTTTCATAGCTGAACAAGAAAATTCCAAGTATTTCGAAGAAAAGGCGATGGAATTAGGCGTTCCGAAGAAGTATACAAAAGACATGGAAAAAAGACAACCGGAAATAAAAAAAAAGAAACAGCCGATGAAGAAATGACTGCGAGTGATACTTTCAGGGTTAACACTTTTCTCGTCCTCCTTGATAGACTCGTATCCTAATTAGAAAAGCGGCAGGAGGCCTACAACACTTTCGATGAAAA
This sequence comes from Gonioctena quinquepunctata, assembly GCA_018342105.1. Classification (NCBI taxonomy): domain Eukaryota; kingdom Metazoa; phylum Arthropoda; class Insecta; order Coleoptera; family Chrysomelidae; genus Gonioctena; species Gonioctena quinquepunctata. Next base: position 66,197 of record JAFIRS010004962.1, read on the forward strand.
GTTTTCATTTCTCACCGATATGAGTGAACTGTCACCATGAACCCTTACGAAAAAAGCTCTTTTCTTGGAAAAAATGCATCCTAATGACTTAGAAACTGACTCAGTTCAAGAATGCATACACCTTCAACGCTACCTTTCTTCTGAATAAATTTGGGTGAAACCAGATTCTGGATCATTGAGAAGTGTATCTTCGTTCCTGCGAAAACAGAATTTGCGAAACGTTTATCCAAATTTGGATATAGCAGTTTGCATGGCTCTATGTACACCAGCGATAAATTATTTGCTTTCCTTACTTTAAAAGGATGAAAAACTATCTAAGATCTACCTCAAGCCAATAAAATCTAAATGCCTCGGCTCTTTTGTGCATAGAGTCAGAACTAATGAACAAGATTTTAGACGACGATATAATTGATGATTTTGCGAAAAACAAATCGCGCAAAAAGGTATTGTGAAACTTTCATAAATTATTTGATTGGATTTCATCGTCACCATCAGCCGGATTGTTGCCAAATATTTTATTATATTTTTTTTTCTGTAAGCAAGCTCAATAAAAATTATTTACCCACGTTTACCGAATGTATATTATTGTGTAAGTATTATTAAGGTATACCTTACCTCACCTTATCAGTAGTCCATGATAAATTAGCTCAGCTCAAAAACTATTTTTTGTGCAATCTTAATTGAATCGTTGAGTTGTAAAAATAATCTAGAAACTGACACATCGATGCCCTGGTTCACAATCATACTAATTACGGAAAAAATGTGGTGTAATTAGGACGGTAATGAACAAATCATAAAGTTACAATTTCATTGACAAAAAAATTGTAATTAATATGATTGTGAACTAGGATATCGAATTGTAGAGTTTGGTAAGGGCGGCAAAACATGAATAGCCTACTGACGGCAAATGTGTAAATCCGCCACTAGACTTACCTCAAAGCAATAATTAATTGACTTATTGCATACTTATGCATAAAGAATATGGAAAATATCGGGTGAGAGCACTCCTAGTCCAAGAAAATAGCTGTTTGAATTTTCTTTCAAGATATTGTCTCCAGAACCCGAATGCGAAAAAAAAACTTACTTTGACAATTCAACTCATGTATAAAAAAATTGTCAGTTTGACAGCGGCAAAAGTTAACTGCAACTTTTACAGTGCACCAGTGGTTTTTTCACCTATTATCAATTATCACGGTGTTGGTTGCCAAAATAAATAGTTTGACATTTTTGTCAACAACTTATTGAATTTCTAAGCACTAACAGTGAGTCGATTTGGTGAGTCTACGAACGCCGAAATTAGTCAAATTGTTAATACATGTGTGCCTACTGATACAGTTGCGACGCAATCATCAATCTGGCGACAATTTTCTACTTTTAGCGATGCAAAAAGATATAAATTTGAGCCAGATACTTCCATCGAGAAATTGAATGTAATATTGCAAGATTGGACATTTAATATGCGAAAAGGCAACGGAGAAGACTACAAAGAAGCGGTAGTTGAAATAATTCGGAACACCACCGCTTAAATGCTACAAAGTGATAATTATAACGAATTGAATATTTTATTCAACCCTTTCACCGACGTTCAGTTCAATTTATCACGAGCTCCACGTAATGCTAAACGCAAAATCCTACAAGCACAACCCAAAAAGTGAAAATCTAGTGCATCAGCTCTTAATAAATCTGAAGTATTTGCAATGGCCAAATTATATGACGAAAATGAACTGGAAGGACTTAAGAGAAATTATATCACATTTTGGCGTTTGAATCAGCTTGGCGCGGAGGAGAAGCAGCTTACTGCAAAACCGCTCATTTCGTATCTGAAATTGAAAATAATGGAGAAGAAACTGGACGTATCGGGTATAATCCTCTATTTTCAGAAATGAGACAAGGCGGTAACAATAAATTATGTGACAGCAAATGGATTACCCCAATATTACAGAAGAAGATATTTGCCCAATACGTTTATTTAAAAAGTTGATTGAAAAACTAGACATTTCTATAACATTGGACACAGTATTTCATACAGTAAATCCGTTTTGGAAGGAAAAAAATTCTTAAGGTTGGTATAAGAATGTGCCGATTGGAATTAATGAAATTTCCAAATGGACTTAATGCTCAGCACAACGTATTGGTATAGATGTCAAACGTGTCAAAATTACAAATCACTCAAATCGAGCGGCAGCAGTTAGCGAATTAAGTAAAAGCGGTATTGAAGAACAAACTCTGAAAAAAATAACAGGACACAGCAATTCATCATCCATAAAACCATACTTACGAGTTGACGAAGAGTATCATTCGAGCATTATTCAATCAATTCGTTTGGAAAAAGAAAAAACTTCAACATCTACCACAGAAACGATTAGTTGTGGCACCCGCAGCGACATCACTGTTCCTAGTATGACTTTCAATAACTGCGTTTTTTATAATTGTGCATTCAAATTTTAATGTGTTTATTTTTAATGTTTTATAAATTGAGTTTGCATTGATATGTTTCAAATTTTTTTATTCATTAACACTCGATGTTTGTATTGTATTGTAAATTTGTATTGTTCAAATTCTAAACTGTTTCCTTCGGTGTCGCGTTTTTAATAGTTGACAGTTTTTCTCGTCTAATTGCTAGGCAACAGTTTCTCATTAAACAACCTAAATTTACCCGATAAAATACAAACTTCTAGTACAATTATAAGTGAGAAAATGCAGTGACGTATTACTTTTCTCTTTGAAGAGATTCAGTGCGAATCCCTCACGAACGCCACTGGCAATAATGAAATTTATGTTGTACATAGAAAATGCATACTACGTTTCACTAAAATATCTAGGGGCATACCAAAGTGATCATAAAAAAAATATTAAAACTTTAGCACCCTGCAGTTCAAAAGATGAAACCTTTTGGACATATGAAGTTTTTTTCCCAAAATGGACCCAAGAATAACCTCCTTGAATATTAGTATGTTATTATGAAACACCCCGTATACTGTAATCTTAATACAACTCGATTGTTACAAGGAATTGCAACCGGGGACAAACCAATAACCAAAATTTGTTTGGTGGTTGTCTTCAAGTGAATATATATTTGAATTTTCACAAAAAATATGTTTTGTAATTTATATTTTTTTCCGTCTCCGATAAAATTCAACTCATTTATATTATAGTATATTTTATATATTTATTCTTTGAACGAAAAATTATTGCATGGTGCAATCTACATTGCTGAAACAAAATTCTATAAATAACCGAGATAATTTTTCTTTTTTCAGTTAATTATTTTTTTGTGCAGTAATTTTTTTGTATTTTGTT